>PVJA010005718.1:0-77485 GCA_004027025.1 Myocastor coypus
GCAACACTGGCTTTCAGCTCCTGTCCACAGCTGTGGCCAGAACCCAGTAGGGTGCCTGCGCTTCCCGTGCTTTTGCCAGAGGCCCCAGCCAAAGCCATCCTCAGATACACTCACGGTTAGGGTACAAGGGAGGGTGTGGCTCGGTGGCTTGGGGGCTTGCACCCGTGCAAATGCCCTCCTTGAGTCCTGAGAAGCAGCCTCTGCTGCATCTGTCAGTTCCCTGTTGCACTTCTTTGGGTCATCTGCTACAAATGGCACAGCAGGGTAGCTCGATGCAGTCTAAGCGTCCACAAAAGCCCCATGAATGTACATATGCCCAAAATCAGAATGTTGTTGTGGTTCTGGTGATTTTCTATTAGCTGGGTACCTCAACCTGGACAAAAGAGAGCCAATTTCACATCATTTTGCTTCACCCTGACTGTCTTTACCTTCAGGCCCGCTGACCAGTATTGCTGCTCGGGGCACAACTGCCACCGTAGAGACCTCTCTCTGTCTTATCTGTGGCTAAGCTGGCTGCCAGCCATCTGCCCAAATTTGGTACCAGCTGACCTTTAGTGGCCCAATAGCCTTAGGCTTTACAGGTCCTGCCTTAGCTTAGCGCTTTCCTTCCACATCCCCCACTGGGCTAAGGTGTCCGTAGCATCACCGATTAGGTGACCTATAAAGGGGCCTTGGAGGGCCACATCTGCTCCAAACGTGCCCGGTAGCCCCCTTGCCAGGACCAGGTCCTCGTGATGAATGTGGTGGATATCACTTGTCACTTGTCCGCGTCTCACAGTGTCCACGTCTCACAGTGTCCACGTCTCACAGTGTCCATGTCCCATTGTCCACCTCTCACACTGGCCATCTCTCATAGTTACTTAATTTCTATAGGTTGTCCATTTCATGACTTGCTCCAGCAGAAAGCTGCAGCTCAGCAGTTTGTCAGAACTGTCCACAGGACTCTCCCTTTCAATCCCTGTAGTACCTGTCCCAGAAAGGGGTTGCTGGCTATCAAGGACATCTCCTGTGGGCTTAATTGAATGTCAGCAGTCCGCTCATCCCATGGCTATGGCAGCCACCCAGGCATGGTTTCATCCAATTTTTGATTGAACTGTTTTGCCAGCTCTAGTAAGACCATGTAGACGATGCATGTTATATGATAGGTAGAGGTGGTTGGCCTCCCCAGGCCTCCTCCATACCCAGCTTCTGTCAAATGACAAGCCTAACATGCAACATCAGGAGTCTCCTGATGATGGGCTTTGCTCTTCTGGAGGAGTTGGTACTCTCCAGGGCCCACAACCTAACTTTTGCTGCAGCCGGTCATGATTCGAGGTCCTCTACAGCCTTGAAGAGGACAAGCGTCTTCTGCCCCTTGTTCCACATAGCAGAAAAGAGTGAAAAACAACCAAGCCATGCATCCCACTGACTCATGGGAGGAGGCAGGGACCTGTATGTACATCACTTCTAAAGCCTTCAACACATCTCAGGGTGCCAGGTGGACCACCTCTTGGGTTTTGCGGGCCTTCTTTACTGCCAAAATGACAGCTGCAGATCACCGGACAAGGGCAAGGGAAGCCTGTTGGCAACCTCCCAGGGCTCTTCCTTGCCACAACGCACTGTTTCCACAGATGACATGGCACTCACCTCATCCTGCCAATGATGACACCATTTGCCGGACTGAGGACGCTAAAGAAGCATTCTCACAAGTTCCCCAGGGAAAATAGAGCACAGAAAGTCAAAATTAACAACAGCAGAAAACATCTTGTTTAGCACCTACATACACCGAGTGCTGCATCCTCAGGTACTGGCCTAACCACGAAGCAAGGCCTGGTGGCGGTCTATGCTAAGTCCTACAAATGCAAGTGTACCCCATTGTGGGCATGCCCTAAACAGCATAGCCATTTCCCTGTAGGTCTGCAAACACTCTGGGTTTTGCAGCAACCTGAAGTAGCTCCGCATAGCATCCTAAAAGAAAAGATAGAACCTGAACCAGAAATTGCATTCAGGAAGAGGATCTCAACAGAGGAAGGATGAGTTGCATGGAAGTATATAACAAGGGGATTGACAAAAGCCATTTGAGTTAAATCCTAGTAGGAAAATGGAAGAGAGCTAAGAAGCTCAGAAAACAGCCCTGCAGGCAAAGGGAAGATATGAGAAGGCAAGGCAGAGAAGCTTCAGGTTATGTTTGTGAAGCTGATGAGGTCCGAGGTAGATGAACAGGAAAGAAGGTAGGGGACAGAGGTAAGGGTGAGCAGAAGTTGCAGGCAAGGGCCACATCTAGGACAGCCCTTTGGACCCAAAAGTACAACCTTGGACTTCATTCTGAGGGCAAGAAGAAGGGAGCTGCAGAAGGACTTAAAGAGGACAGACACCCTGTGATTTGTCTTTTGGAAACTGAACATAGATACAGAGCAAATTATGTATGGCTTGTGAAAGCAGACACAGAGATACCAATTATTGCTGCTGATTGATTACCCAGACAAAAGATGGATCTGCTTGTAGCTAGATTAGGAAAGGCATGACCAATTATGTAAGAGATACAGAGAAACTAAGACCAAAATTTATAACACAAACTTATAAATAAATAAATAAACAGATTTATCAGGGGCAAGAAAGACAGTTTGTCGAGCTGAAATATGTTAGTCTTTTTCTATATTGCATGAATAAAAATGTAAATGTGACTATATATTAAGTATCTCCTACAGTAACGTGAACTCCAAAAATGGAAAAGAATAGTAGCAGCACTGCTGAAGCCAGCATAAAAAGTTGGAGCAAAAATGGAAGACTATTTTTAGAGTGAAGTGAAACGTTGTACTTCTCATGAGTGGTGCAAAGCAGATTTCTTTTTCTGGGTCAAATCCCTAATTTTTTAACTCTTCTATTGTACATAAGGATAGCAGTTCACCAGTACAAATGAAAATAAAGGGAATTTGTGGGAATAGAAATCAGTGTGGTGAGTGTCACACAGTTCTGCCATCATGGAAAAATGGTCTACAGGAAGCCTTCCAGAATATAAATTGCCTGCCCTAAGACATTGGCAGTATTCTTGAGCAACCAATAAAAATGTCATATGAAACTGTATCTCTATTTGGTAAGATTTCTAATGGATTTTGTGAAGACAATGAAGGCCATGAGGTTGGCCTTCTTTTCCAGGAAGCCTATTTTTAGTGTCACGGGCTGAAATCCTCATTGGGAAATCACTTGGGATTGAAGACAATCTTGACACATCACGCACTTTGGAACCCATGAGAGTCGAGCCACAGGTCTCGGGGTGCAAAATGATAGTGAGGCCCAGGCATAAAGGGATACACTTATGGAGTGGGTATGTGTGCCACTGTCCTGGCCACCTCTTCACCTGCCTGAATGCTAGGCACAGGGGAAGTGTCCTGACACAGGGCAGGGGACACCCAGGTAGGCAGTTTGCTTTATTTTCTGAAAGAGACAGAGAGAGACACCATCATTACCATCATATAGAGTCATACAGAAATGTTTCATCTAAGGACACAGTTTTAATGAAAGAATAGACTTCGAACAGGTATTTTCTAAACTAATAAGACTAATATATCGCTACATACATGCACCTTTTCTTCCCAAGGATTCTCTTGAACCATGCAATGTCGACACATCTTGTTCAACAATTAAGTCAGTGGTGGGGGGGGGTCGGGGGGGCGGGGAGACTGCACAGCCCATGGTACTCTGGGCAGCCCTGAAATCTTCCACAAGAGTTGGATGTGCGGTTTTGAGCACACTGGGCTGTCTCACCATGTCTCACAGGGTCAGCTTTTCTTCCAGCATTGAAACAAATTACTATTTCTTCTGTTGGGGAAACCAGATGAAATACCAGTCCTGTTCTTAGCAGATATTGTAAAGGGAACAGTAAACTTTTTTGTCCTTTTTCTGTTTTTTTTTTTCTAAGTACATGTAGTTGAGCAAGCCAAAGCCATATAACGCCCACGTATATGTATATGTATATGTATATGTATATGTATATGTATATGTATATGTATATGTATATGAATATGTATATGTATATGAATATATATATATCCGTATTCCCTCACTTCCAAAACAAAAGTCTATCATAAATTTTGAAAACAATTTTCAAGTATAATCTGAGCTACTGTATTATCTCACTTAACTAGTAAACTAGTTTACCCCTTTCCCATGTTATTAACAATAGTAAAATGACGTGAACAAAACTGTGTATTCCTAATAAACTGAATCATTACATAAAAAGGAAAAGGAACATAAATAACCTCTTCCTCTTATTCCCACACTCACATATGAAGTCTAAAAGTCACCTCATTCCAACTCCTTCATCAATTCCCTTTTCATTTTGGAGATGAGCCAAGATCAAGATCACCTGCCACCCCCTCTGCTCCATCCTTCCTTCTCCATCCAGCTGCCTGTTTTCCCAAAGTATGTTCCATGGCACACATCAGCAGGCTTTGTCCTCCTTCTGGGTTAGTGGAAAGGAAGGAGAGTACTGGCCAGGAGAAGCCCAGTGAATCTCTTCTCCCAAGGCTCTCCCATACATCACGGATCGTTCAGGGATCTTGAGGACCTGAGATGACAGGGATTCATCAAACCTTCCCCATGCCCACACCTCTGCGTATCAGCGCTCCTCACACTGCTCTGATTTGGCATGCCATCTGCTTGCTGGTTGAACCCTAAGCCATACGATTTCACCCGATGAGTCTGAGAAAGCTAAGCACTGAGCCAAATGGCACGCAGCAGCCTTGGTTGTGAGTGACAGAAAGGGAATCAGCCAGAATGCTCAGCTGCCAGGGACAGAAACTCCCCTAGAACTAAACAAATAGGAAACAAAGGTGATGCTCTCTGTGTTTTACTGATGAGCTATTTGGAGCAACTGATTTTGAGTGTGGGTGGGTCCAGGAGCTTGACCTTTGTCACCAGGAGTGCATCTCTGCCCTCCATGTTAACTTCATTCTCAGGTAAGCTGTCCACACAGGTTAGAAGACTCAAGGAATGGCAGCAATAAGATTATGTCTCCTGTTGATTCTAGGAAAAGTCCCATTGGTCATTAGAACTGAGCTAAAAGATTGATGCATTAACTAATTTTAGTGAATTTTGATAGAACAGATTAAGACTTATGGGTAACAAGGCTGACTCCACTCAAAAGACAGGGACTCCAGGAAGGAAGCCATGACTTGGGAAGTGAAAGAACTTCTCTCAGAAGTAGGGATAAATGAAATGCTGCGGGGATACAACCACTATGTATCTCTGGAATACAGACAAAACAATGAAATCAATTATTTTCCCAAACTCCATTCAAGTTATGTTACACACGCACCTAAACCAAGAAATACTGACCTAACGTAGATGTTGTTTTCTGCAAGTCAATGGGAACTATCAAACTAGAGATATCTGCATGCAGTTTACAAATCACAGAGAATTTTTGATGTCTGTCATCTCATTTAACACTGTTATTCCAGATTAAGAATTCCAATTCCTTGCTTACAGCATTTTGAGAGGTCAAATATTTCGGAGTCTCAAGAATCCGAAGATCATTTGTAATGCCTCGGTTGTGTTCACATGTTGTTAGGAAACTACAGTGTAAATATTTGAGAAAAACTCATGGTTGTTGGCTTTATTGAACTAAGAATCTCTGTGGAAATTCAGCCAGAGACCCATCAAGATATACTTGAGGGCCAGAGGCCAAAGTTCCTCGATTGGTCACGCCTTGTGTCCTACAATCTGCATTTTACCCAGGACCTATGGGTCACTTTAATACTAAAAATACAGCTTTCAATCCCCTTTGAAAACAGCTTGACCAAGACTTCTGCTATAATAATACAGAAAAGCATGGATATGTGTGCTCACTTACCCAGAAATATGTGGTTAGTCTAAAAATCTCAAACCAGTGATCAAGAGGTTCAGGCTGGAAAACTCTGTGATGGCTTTGAAGCAAACTGTGGGTTTGCTCTGCTCAAATAGAGTTGTCAGAAATCACATGAGGCAGACTCCGTCAAGCATTTAATAAGGCTGATGCTGGCAACAGCAGAATTCATCTGCTTGTCAGTAAATTTGGTGTGGAAATTAGAACTTGATTCCTAAGGCTAGGAAGAAAGTCCAAACTGGCTAACTTGAAAGATGGAATAAAAATTTTCTCCCTTATTGTTAAAACATATATATTAAAGTGTTTCATCCCTAAATTTTGAAGGGTGTCTGTGTGTGTGTGTGTGTGTGTGTGTGTGTGTGTGAGAGAGAGAGAGAGACAATGTCAAGAATTTTTATCAGTCAAGAATCTGAGATATCATCTAATACCACATTTTTTGAGCACTTGTCAAACAGACACTGAGCCAATGAGCTAAACCCTCAGCCCCCTAATTCCCCAGTTGAAAGTGACATGATTTTAATTTCTCAATGTGCTGTAAAAATTATGACAATGATCGATCATTACCAATCAGATTAAACAACAGCAATTACCAGGCAGGGTTTATTCTGTGCTGTTGTGGGGGGGGGGGTGAGGGGTGGAATCAAGAGTCAGTATTTCTCTCAAAACCCAAAAAATATTTCCAGAACACTTGATGTGAGAGTGAAGGTAAGAAGACTCCCTGGCTCAAGGAATAGCCTGGCAGAGGTGGTGAGTAGCATAGCAGACTAAAAAGGAGGAGTGAAAGAGGAACCAAGTCCTGAGGAGCCCACTGAAGGCTCCTTCTGCACCCAGCCGACTGTGCTCCTCTGCCCTTTGAAAAATGGTGGGACAGAAAGTACTCTTCATCTGTTTACTGATTTGAAACCAAGCAGCATAAGAAGGAAGCATTTGGGGGAATGAAATTCCCTTTTGTTCTGAGTCAGGAAGGTGGTACTGCTCAGTCTATAAGTGACATCAGAGGGAATCATCTAAAAATAAATTCAAAGAGATCTGACCAAAATTTCTGACATCTTTTTTGAATTTAAGTTGAAATGAACTGCAGCTCTGGTAATCAAGAATCAGTCATGAATGACGCAGACCTGGCGTCAACTTAGACCGATACCTGAGTGCATCCTCTCTGGCCAACCCGGAAGAGGAGTCCAACATTTTCTAAACAGATGATGGTGTCATTTAAAACCCATAGTTCAAACAGTCTCATCTCAGTCTGCCACATGAACTCTGACATGTTAAGACTGCACATAGGAAAGGTTGCAAACAAGGGCATTTACCAGCCATCCAGAAGCAAAACTTAAGCCAGTGTAAGGGAAGAAACTCTATGGCTTTGCCTAACCTTTGACACCAAGTCAAACATGCAAAGGCAAAGGAACAGATCTGATCTCAGGAGTCAAGCCCTGGGTCTCTTTTTTAGTTTTAAATCTTGAATATAAATGCCACGATATTACAGGTCATCATGGCCACCTCAGTAAAGAAGCACAGCAGGAAAAAAAAAATAGTTAACCAGTTAACCAGAGTTGATTTGATGTAATTCTTTATATAATCATTCAGCATAAGGCTTATATTTCTGCTCCAGGCAATCAATGTATGTGTGGTACAGGTATCAAAAATTGAAACTAGGCTAAGTGGTTAAATACATAAAATTATACACGTAATTACGTAGTCTAATATTATCATGTGGCATGGTCAACCAATAATACATTTAATAAATCAGCTTTACCCCAAAAAATTCTATAATTTAAAGATACAGTTGTTCTGTGTCACCAAAAAGCAGCAGTCATACAATGGATCCCCAAGAAATGCTAGCGCAGTGGAAATAACCCTACCAACAAAAAGAATTTCCTGACACTCAAAGCATCTAAAAGGTTAATCTACTTATTTTTGTGTTTCTCATTTAATATTCTCCTCTGAAATGCTACTCCTTCAATAACATGTAAATAATTTGCATTCCAAAGCAGGGCATGGAAGAGAGTTTGCCACTCTTGGAACCCAAGTGGACAAGATTATCCCAGGTGCAGGCAATTAATAAGAAGATTGCCCTACACCCACCGTCCCTAGGGACCTGTCGAAAAGCCATAAAGAGCCATTGGAGATCTCAGCTCAGTTACAAATAGAATTAAGCCGAGAAAACCTATGCACCCTGTTCTCATTTTCTCCATTTTCTTTTGAAATTGAGAACACACATACGATTCACTTTGAAGTTGGGGCTGCCTGAATATGATATTATTGATTTCCATAACATGTTTTTGCTCTGCAATGCGGATGTGCATTTTTCAAACATATTAAGCAAAGCTTTGATCTGACTTGCTCCACCAGAACACACAGTGGAGGCTGAGAACCGTTTCTATATAAGGCTTGGCTGGGCTGAGGCGAAGATTGCTCCAGCTTGAAAGAGGTTGGAAATAACCCATCTGAAAGCTCTTTGCAGTCTTCCTCAGCCTAAACATTTTACTCAGAGAGGTCAAAGGTCACCAACTGTCAAAACAAAACCAAAATTACACAGTGCTCCTGCAAAGGAAGCTACACAGAGTGGAAACTCAGAGCTCACAAATGGGACTTTCTAATGTAGCATGCAGCTGCCAGTAAAACTGCCCTTAAAAAGGAACAGGTATATGACTCTCAGCCCTACTGATTTTTACAAGTTGTCCAGTAAGTTTAAAAGACTAGCCTCCTAGGTATCAATGTAGGGACTGAAAGAAACTATTCTACAAGGCAAAATGTCCCAGCCCAGTCCCCAAACCCTCAAAGCAACCAGGCTGTAAACACCCAGGCACCAGATGGTTTCATAAACCCCAAGGTTCATAAATCTTCTCTGAAGTTTCCAATTTCAAAAAGAGGTTGTTTGCTTTGTAGAATGGGGAGTAGGAGGAGAGTTTGTCATTGAGTGTCTGACCCCAAACCTTACTCCCCTCCTAAGCCTTCTTGCTCCTCAGACTAGAGACTGCCTGAGTCCGCAGCTGGCTCGGGGCAGAGCTCCCTCTGCCAGCCTGCTCAGCATGGAGAGAGCCCTGCCCTTCTGCTGCCCAACCTGTCTCCTCCCAGCTGGGTGAGGTTCCAAGAGTGGAAACATTCGGGAACGTTACTTATCCACTTGGGCTTCCGAAGGACTGTTGCAAATAATGCCTATTCTTCTCAACACAAAACTTCTAACTTTAAATCACATTTGGCGTTGCTCAGGGGGAAAAACGGAAAAATGGCTTCTCTTGGAGGAGAGGATTATAACTGTGAGCAGATATCATCTTATTTTTAAAAAATCTAAATATTCTGATGTGCTGAAACCATCCTTTCTACTACGTGTCCAGTGGGAAAAGGACAGCTCACACAGAAAAGACAGAGGAAGTTGAAGGTAAATCAAGAACAAAGTGTTATTGGTGGCCTCGATGTGGGCAGAGAGTTCATTTCATCGACAGAGACCTGTGTTTGGACCCAGCATGCCATGCACAGATGCTTCAATTGGGTCACAGTGAGACTGAGGCTGGAGCCAACCAAAAAAAGGGTCTGCGAGCAGGAGGGCTCTGAGTCTGGTGTGAAAATGTGTGAATCTAAAAGGGACGATATTATAGGCTTAGTCATTTATCTTACAGTGTGCGGCATCTGAGCTATCCAAGCAAGGCGTTGCTGCATGTGCTCACGCCCCCTCTTTCACTGCCCAGACCTCACATTAAAACCAGTTTCCTCCCGTCATCATCCCTGCCTTCTCTAACCTATCAACACATCCTAGCTTTGTGCATCACCAGGTTCTTGCAAGGATCAAATAAAAAAGAACATGGGTAAGAAGGTTCCCGGGAGAACAGGCAGCTTTGCAATGATTTTATCTATGATAATTAGTTCATATACCAAAATGCACACAAGACAGAATGATTGGTTGGACACAGGAAGTATGTTAAATGCTTAAACTTGTTTAGGATAAGGGAACTAGATCCAGGCCCAAATAAGGCAGTTCTCAAACTATGTAAGGAAAACAGAGAGGATTCTGGGGTGAGTTCAGACTCTAAGGTGTGGACTGAAAGTATTTCCAACAGATGGGTTTGCTGAGCAGTGGGGTGGATGAGTCATCAAAGCAAACTGTGGTCTGGTCTTCCTAGGAATTCTTGAAGGGGCAGAATGGTCACCGTCTGACCTGGCTCGCACTTTGTGACCAAGCAAAAGGCATGAGAGAGATGAGGTCACTTCGAAAGCATTTGCCAGCTCCAAAGTAGGCAAAGTACGACTTTAAAAAACCTTATTTGAAGTCCTTGTAGCTTTGATGTAAACATGAACAATAAAAAAAAAAAAATCTTCCTACTACAAGTAAATCATTTTCAAATTTCATGTATTATGTCAACAAACAAAATCATGGCTCTTTTGTTAGCAGCCTTTTAAAAATTACTTATAAGACAATTGTCTAAAGCATAAAGAGCAATGAAGTTTTTCAAACTTATAGGTAGAAGTAACTGTAAGTAATTGTATGACAATCCTCACATAAAGGCAGGAAGCAGGAATGAAACTGCGCAGTTGAATGCTTGACACGTTGTTGTGCCATGATATACTTGTAATAATTTCTAAAATTTTTATTAGTATGTGGTTGTGATCCATAGTAAATATGCTTGGGAGTACTAATGCATCTGTAAAAATTATTTTTCAAAGGAGACACACACAGCAATACACAATAAATGGACACATTAACAGCAGCCACTGCCAATGAATCTTCTATTTCCAAGACACACCAAATGACCCAAATCTGCATCACAGGAACAGTAGTATTAACACACAAGCAAGCTTGTGCATTTTGATGTGTAGCTCCACCAAGTCTTTGGATGCTAAGGTATCAAGAAACAAAATCCAACCAGCTCTTAACATTCATCCTCTTCTTAAGAGGTCATCAAAAACATTGCGATGGCCCTGGAAGACCAAATTCGGTAGCAGCCTCATTAAGGGACTCCTCAACTGCACTTTAAATGTATGTCCACGCATGTGCATAGTTTTAAAAACTTAATACTTTTTTATAGAATAGAAAGTTGAAACTCTCCTGATTTGCAGTGTAGAATTTTCATTTCATTTAGATTCTACTCTGAAAAGAAGGGAAATAAAGCAATGATAAAAATGAATGGAAATAAGTCTAAATTTTGCATCTTTGTGTGAAAAAAAGTGTGGCTCTTACTACCAGGTCCTTTCCAGTAGCTGCTGTGTGTCACATGTCTGGGTATGGCATGCGCATGAGTGTTTATGTGGGGTACTCAAGAAGCTTGAAGAAGCTCACACACTACCTTCCAGCTCCCTCACTAACGCTGCCCCAGGACTACCTGGACCTTTTGTTATCCCCAGAAAGAGAGATTAGGGGGGCTGTTATCCCACACAGGGAGTTTCCAACGGAAAGAGACTTGGGCAGTCTGTGCATCAGCCGCCCAGTAATGCCAAGGATTGTGTTATGGAACCCGGTCTCCTGAATAATCTTGGAAAAAGAAGCATCTGCAAAAGTACTAGGAAGACCCCGAACAGGATCCTGCTCATACTAAAGCTGATGATCAAAGAGAGACTTTTCACCGTGAGCTACTTATTACCTTTGACTTAAATGGTACTTGCATGACCTTGTCTCTTTTTGTTTCTGCTTCTCTTGAAGATTTACCAAAAATGAATTTTTGTTTCCTACACAGAGATCAAAATCCAGATAGCTAAAGCTATACATAGTGAATATGAGAAAGAGGAAGAATTTTGGAAAGCTTTAAGGTCTCACTGGAAATGAGAGGAGTGGTGAGCAGGTCCTTCCAGATTACAGGAGGCCTGAGATAGGCTCCAGGCACACGTTCGCCCACTGCAACTCACGGCTTTGGTGGTGGCAGCTCATAGAGAACATGCTTACCTTAGTGGCAGGGAGCCCACGGTGAGCTGCGACATTGGCCCAGAAGAGCCCAAACTCAGCAATAACCATATTTGCATACTTACTAATGAGGTCCCTGAAAAGTGTTTTAATAGTTCAGCAATCCATAGCTTTACAAGTTCTATCTAGTGAACCACATCACTAAATGTAGCGAGCTAGGGAACTTGGATATTATCTATGGATGAATACATGCATGGATAGATATGAAAATGGCAGCAAATGGATTAAGCGATTGGGGGAGGTTTTTAGTATTATTGGTACATTTTATTTTCTTTCAATTTTCATATATCAGATGCATAACAAATTGAGAATAATAGCAAAGTGGAGGCCCTTTGTCCACTGAAATCATAGTGGATAAAGACAAGGAAAAAATGTGAGAGGCAAGAAATGGAATTAGAGGTTCAGCACCAAGCAGGAAAATGGCAGAGCATAAAGTAGGAACCACAGAGAGAAACACAGAGAGACAGAAAGAGACAGAGACACAGAGAGAGACAGAGACAGAGAGAGACAGAGAAGGATTAAGAGAGGGAGGGAGGGAGGGAGGGAGGGAAGGGGAGAGGGAGAGAGAGAGAGAGAAATTGGATCTAATATATTAAAAAAAGTAATTTTTAAACTGCCAAGTGAATACATCGATGGGGCCAGGAAGATAGCTCAGTGGATTAAGTGCTTGCATGGCAAGCACAAGGTCCTGAGTTCAATCCCTGGCACTGCAAAAACAAATAATAATTTTTTAAAAATACATAGATACAACGACATCACTGAAACTCAAGTAGCATAAATTCAAAGAATATCCTGTATGGGAACATAATAGTCCAATCAAAAATAGAAAAAAAATTGCAGACAAAGATAATTGTCATACATTATGCATGCATACAGCTTTTATACATAGAAATACATTACATGACAATTGACTTCTTAATTTATGGGCACTAAGGAGACATTGGAAAGACATATTTAAAGTGCCAAAAAGAAAATTAAGATATGAGGTCTTGGTTGTATCGAAAATTGAACATAAAGTTGCAGATGTTTATATACAGCAAATTTAGTCTCCAAAAATAAAAGTAAAATTGACACTTTAAATGTTTAAAACTAGGAGCACTCTTTATAGATAACTCATAATATGTTTTTATTCTACTGGAAAATGATACCAGAAACTAATTTGGCCTCCTGGAAGAAATGAAGGGAAAAAAAAGAAATAGTAGATGTATATTACATCATTTTCTCTATTAAGTTCCATAAAATACATCTGATTGCTTAAAGCAAAACTGTAGCATTATGTTGGTGAGTTGCACGTATGTAATATATATGATCTTAATAGTATGAAGGACATGAACATATCTATTGGCAAAATTTCTGGTTTCTTTTTAATTTCCATATTTTATATAGAATACTATTAATGGTTACTGGAGCAAATACTAAAACATTTCTCATAATGCAAATGCCAAAATGCATCGCTACCTCCACCAAACCAAAAGGAGAATTTGCAACATTGCTTCCTCATTAAATCTCTTCCTTGTTGCCTCTTTTGGTGGACCCAGCATATCTTATCACTATAATGCCTCACAAAAGATACAGATGTTCAAGGGAACATGTAAAGCACTGATTTAGCTGCAAGTCGCTAGACCTCCGATTGCAATTTCATTTCCAACAGTAGCTCCTGTCACCCTTTAGCATAAAGATGTGTGCCGAAATATCACAGTATTGTTTACACGAGGGCGGAAGCAGATGTGATCTGGAAGCCTGAAAGGTAAAACGAGTTATAAAGGAGTTAGAAATGACTGCGTATACACATCGCAACATGAAGACATCCTCTCCATAAAACGAGATGAAGGAAATTAAAATAAGATGCAACTCCCTGAAATAACATCTTCAAGGTACATTAAACATTTCATAAACATAGTAATGTATATCTTATAGTATCACCCAAAAATTTGTTTAAATATATTAGAATGGTTATTTTCAGGAAAGGGAATGTGAGGGTAATAATTAGATTGATGATAACATAAAGAAAGATGTGGATAGCAAAGCACAAAGCAATAATGGTTATTTAATCGTTTATTTGGCAACAAAGAATTAACTACCTCTGAGGTAACTAAGGTCTATCCAAAAGATTTTTTAAAAAGAGAAAACATGAGGTAAATTTTCTAAACAAAGTTTCTTGGGTTCTGAGTGTCGCGGAATTGACTTGCACAGTGGTTTCTTAATTTAAACTGATTGAGAGAGTTTATGAAGAGGACATCAAACTATACTGCAGTGATTTTTTGCAAATTGCAAGCACTAAGCTAAAAATCCAACACCCACGTACAACTATAAAACAAAATGAAAAGCAATTCATGAGCTTTGTACATGTTGTAGGCCCAGGATTAATAAGGCAAACTTTGAAACCAAAAATCCTCTAATCAGCTCTTTCTTGTCAAGTTTCCTAAGACTTGTATCCAAGTTACAGGCAATGGTTTTAGAAATAGTTTCCTTCGGGTAGAGTGAGGAGGACTTCTCAACAGAATGACACCCTCTAAAGCAGAATGTGAAGATATGTGCAGTTTGTTTAGTAAAAAACTTTAATTAAATTGTAAATATAAAAATCTTGCAGAAGAATTTAAAGGATACATGTAATAGCATGAGAATAGAATGATAATTGGAGGTATTATTGTCCAAGATGGGAATAGCAGATCCCGCCATGCCACAATTCTCTTAAATACAGTGTTGACACCACTGCCCAGGAGAGGCCAGGACTTTTCTGTTCCCTGAATTTGGACATTCTGGTGGCCATGAGGGAAAGGATTCTTGGAAACTAGCATCCATACCATAGGGAAGTCCAGATCCCGTGGACAGGCCATGAGTAAGAGCTGCACTGGACAGCCCCATGCAGATGCAGGATAGTAGCCACTGCTGACCACCAGAAATCCCAGGAAGGACGTCGGCAAGGAAGTCAGCCCAAGGTACATCCAGCTACCATCTACATGGAAGACCCCAAGCAAGAATCGAGAGAAATGAAAAGAAATCATTACTATAAGTCTACATTTGGGGAGGATTTGTTTTGGGTGTTTTTGTTGTTCTTCTTGTTTTTCAGCAGCCAACAATCAGAGCAACTGTTTATGGTCTCTTCTACTGAGGACTTAAAGAAGACTCTAAACAATAATCCTTCTGTCATCATATCAATCCCGTGCAGAAAATTACTGCAAATAGGTGCCTGGCCTACCTGAGTTCTCCGTGCCTCCACAGAGTTAGAAAGACCGCCAGCCACAGCTGGTGTGCAGAGCCTCCTGGACTGAAGGGTAAGTGAAGAAATCAGCAATCTCCACCAGATGCCACATTCAGCATATGAATCCAGCATAGCTGGGGATGAAGCAGCTGTCGCGGCACAGTCACGTAGGCAAACCCACAGTAAGCCAGGAGCGGAGTTAATAACATTACTCAAAACTCACTTTTGTATGTATAAATCTCTATAACTCTTTAATAATCAGTGTTCTAAAGAATAATCATATTTCTCCTCTCAAAATGTGAGTTTACTGTCACATAATCCTCTCACAAAAGATAGGGTTTAAGATATAAGCTTGTAATATGGGGTTGTAGTAGAAGAAAAACAATTTTAATATGATCTTTATGAACTGTGGCAAAATGGCTGTGATAAAAGAGGCTATACATAATAAAGGTATTTGTAACATTATGAAACAATAGTTTAGATTTGTATTTAAGATAATAGAGTTTCTTATTTTTGAAGTCACATTGAAATAAACTCTAAGATTTTTGAATTTCTTTTTAAACAAGGACAGACCCATGACATTTTCAGAAAGCCTTTGGTCTTCACCTTGGAAATCTTGTTGCTTAGGATAAAGGCAGAGAAAATGAGCCAGAAAGCTCTAAAGGCGGGAAGCTATTATTAAATGCAAATATATTCATTAAGGACTTGGCCAAACAGAGAGGTATATTCCATTTTTAATGAATTTTTTAAACACACAAATATTCTTCCATTGTGCATTTTAATTTAACCTTTGAATTAACCTTAGAATCCATGGTTATCGGTGGAAAAGCAGCATAGGTGATAAGATGCTATCTGAACCTTACTTTTTTGATCTTTCAGTACAGGTAGAAAGGCAGATAGATCAGTAGACAGATATAGAGAACTTTCAAATTCATTAAAAACCTTATTTCCACTTTCATATCCATGTACTTACAGAGTAACTTAAAGCACCGATGGTATTAGTTCTAGGAGAATTCTATTTGGAGATGAATTCCCAGAAATGCCTCATACCATGGGAATTCTACCTATATTTTTTTAAAAGATACATAATTAAAACTCTTAACCTAGTGATGGTAAATTGTGTTGTGTCTGTCAAAAGGTTTTATGATACAGATGAGAATGTTTCAATTATGCGGGCAATTTAGAATAAGCACACACGGCTATCCCTCACACAAACACTGACGCACAGAGAATAACAAACATGGTGCATGGTTTTAGAAGCTAAAATATTCAAGTAACATATTCATAAAACCAAAACATCAGTGTGAAGCTTACAGAATTTAATCAAGTACTATGGTACGGGTTTAAACTTTTAAAAATTATCATTACATTATAATCATCAACAAATTTAAAAAAGAAAAATTATTAGTAATTTTATCAACAATTGCTTAGGACCATCAGAGCCTAAGAGTTTGGTTCTTAGTAATATAATTTGCTTACCTGCAAACAAAAATTTTACAGGTTTTAAACAAAATTAAGGTGCATGTTGGTATTATTTGGTTTTAAAATTCCCTCAGAGATCTGTGTATTTAAAGGTCACTCACAGATAGCATGATTGGAAGGTGTGGAACTTCTAAAATATGGGTCGTTGTTCCTTTAGGACATACCCTTGAAGTGGACAATGGGACTGTGAATCTGAGTTCTCCATTGTCATCATTGTTGTCGCCTTCTTCTTCTTCCTCTTCCTCTTCCTCTTCCTCTTCTTCTCCTCCTCCTCCTCCTCCTCCTCCTCCTCTTCCTCCCGCCACCACTTCCTCCTCCTCCCTCTTTTCTTTCCGTTTCTCCTTCTTTTGGCTTCACAGAAGCAAACAGAGTGCTCCTCCAGTTGCCCCTGCCATGATGGGCTATATCCTCACCAACCCTAAACAGAGGGACCAAATCCCTCATGACCAGAAAAGAACAAATCATTTAATCTGCACAAACCTTTCATTTTTAATTTGATTTTCTCAGGTGTTATAGTGAGGGAGAGCTGACTAACACAGAGACCTATACAACCAAATGCAGTGCATACTCTGAAATTACTGGAAAAGAAAATAAAACTTTATATGAATTAAAATTATATTTAGATAGAGTCATATGACTAATTATTTCATTGTTCACCTTCATTTAAGAAGAGAAAAAATTTCAGAAGAGAGATTTCCTATATTCATATGTGTTCCTATCTACTTGATGCAATCTTACAGAAGTTGTAAGCAAAGCACACTTGGAAGGCTGCTCAGTTTCCTAGCTGTTTCCTAAGTACATAGCCTGTGATTTTCACCTATTCCAATGGACATGAGCTCTGTTTTCAGGAGCATCTAAGGTAAAGAGCATCTCTCATTCTGCAGCTATTACCAGCAGCCATGGCTTCTGTACTCATTCTCTCCTTTTCTCTCTGAAACTGATGCCCTTTTTAGAAGGAATAACCTTATTTCTCATTTCTTACCTTAACTTACAGGATAGGATTACAAAATGACTTGCAGAAGGAAGGACGTGAAATGCCACCATCACCTATAATGGTAATAATAATATTGCTCCTTTCAAGTGGTCGGCAGATAACCTTTTATCTTTTCTTTAATCTGCAAGAATTCTGTGATTTTCATTCTGCTAATGATGTAGAAATGACAAGCGAAAAAGTTAAATGAAGATTTTATGACATCTGCAAGACTCACATTAGCAAAAAAATTCTTAGAGACCAAAATGGCAGATAAATCAAAGACCACTTTTAAAAGAAAAAAATTAATAGTGCCTCACTCCTTATCTACATAACTCATTACAGAATGGTCTAATAATGCGTTGTTTTTGTAACATGATTTAAAGTCACACTCAAATTCTCTTTGACACTGGCAATGTTTCCTTATGGGCCCCAAATTGTTTAAAACATTCCCATTTTTCTCCATCCTCTCAAGGAAGTCAGTTATCTTGGCTTTCCTTCCCCCTCAAAGTAACACATGTCTCAAAGTGTCTTCAAGACTATGTCTTTATCTGCTCACTTAAGACTTTCCTTGGCTACATCAGGAGCAGGATGGACCTATGTGCGTGAGCATGGGAGACAAGAAGAATTGTAACCCACACAGTGAGCAAATGCTGGGGTCCAGTGCAATCTTTCGGTGATTAAATCTATTTGTCTCCCTTTTCTTCCTCTGCAAAATGTGACATTTGGTCTGCTTATCCCACGCTTCCTCTAACTCTTCAACGTCATTGTCCTTCAAGATGATTAACCTCAATGAACAGACAGATTGGAATTGAATTAGACATCAGCAGCACAGAATGAAAGGGAATCAATTAAGAATATCCAGGTGGAGATAACCTAGAATCGGGCAAAATAATTGCATATCCCATTGGGAGGATGTGACACGCTGAGATAAAAGAAAAAGGAACAAACATGATGCTGAGATGTCAAGTGCTGGTAGTGATTGTGAAGAAGTGATAGCGAGGAAGCTATGAGTTACTAAGACAAAATAGTTAAGGGTTTTGTTTAGTAATTCAGCATTATCCTGCTTGATGGAATGCAGGTTATGAACCGCAGGAAGAAGATAGAGAAGGACAGAGAGAGTAGACGTGATCGCCAAAGACACGACGATCAAGGTGAATAGTTACCTTGAATGACTTAATGAGTGGGAGAGCATAGGACTGTATGCCAAAAAAGAGTTAACATATGTAAGTGCTCAGGAAACTTCAAAGACGGTCAATTAAATAATTGTTGGGGCCCGGTGGGATGGCTCAGTGGTCTAAAGCGCCTGCTTGGGATAGCTTGGGCAGCTTCAGGGACCATGGTTCGATTCCCCGGCACCACATGCTGCGCCAGCCCTGCCTTCGGGGCGGGCTGAGCCGGCCATAAAAAAAATGAGTGAATAAACAAATAAAGGTTCTGAAACAAGAAAAAAAATGAATAAAATAAAAAATTCTTTAAAAATAAATAAATAAATAAATAAATAAATAAATAAATAAATAATTGTCGATGACCATGAGGAGAAAAATAGCAAGACAAAACAAACAACCACTCATGTGGTATTCTTGTTGTTTTCTGTTCTGTTTGTTTCAAAACCATTACATTTCATCATGGTCAACTTTAGCGTTTATTGCAGATACTTCACAGATGCTTAAAATATGCACGCATACATCATCCTCTACTCTCACACCTTTGTTAATGTTCCCTGGCCTTTTATAGATCTGTGTGGGGGGGGGGGTTGTTTGTTTGTTTGTTTGTTTGTTTTTTGTCTTTTTGATACAGGGTCTCGCTATGCAGTTCAGGCTGGCCTTGAGTCCAGGCTGGTCTCGAACTCGCACTGATCCTCCTGCCTCAGCCTCCCAAGTGCTGGGATTACAGGCATGCACCACCACGCTCGGCTTATAAATCTGTGTTTGATGTTTTTCATCCTAATGTTAAGTGCAAAAAGGTTACTGATGGCTTTATCACCAGAGTTGATTATGTATAGTAAAAGAAAGTACTCTTAACAGTTTTGTCTGTAACAAATCTAAATGTTTTAAATAGTTGGTTTAATGTATTTTTTTAACTTCTTGACATTTTCAGGTACTTCATTTTAGATCAGGGTTTCTCAACAGCAGTGATAGTGATCGTCTGAAGACTGAGATGCTGCCTTACCCTTGGTGTTAGCCAGAAGTCCAAGAGGAGATCAGTAAACTATTCTAGAAGCACAGAGAGCTACAGGATGTGTAGGAGCTTATCTGCGTCTATATGCCAGTGCCAATAACACCTCCACCTACAACTATGAGAATCAAAAATGTCTTCAGCTACTGGTAAAAGTCCCTAAAGAGACAAAATCTTCTCCTACTTGCACTTTGAATACCACTGTTTCAAATTGATAGCGTATACAATACGCTACCCTACAGTAGGCCACCTTGACTTTTGAGAAAACCCTAGAAATAGGAAGTCCTGTTCTCTGACTTTTTCCTGCTTCCTCCCTTAGAGTTTTCATTCTTCCTCTAAATTATACCATAAGAACCACCATTGCAGAGATGCCCTTCCTATATGCAGAGAAGAGCTTTCTTACTCTCTAAAACAGAGATGCCAAGAAGAAACTGAAAGATGGGTGTGCTGTGACATCCCTGTGCCTGTAACTAGAGCACTCTAAAGGTCACAGGTTTGGGCTCTGCCTGGGAATTTAGTGAGTGAGCAAGACCATGTCCTTTAAAAAATAAATAAAAATGGGCTGGGAATATAGTTTAGTATAAAAGCCCTGAGGTCAGTCCACAATACTGTGAAAGAATAAGATGGGGAAGAGGAAAGGGAAGAGGATGGAGAGGAAGAAGAACAGGAGGGAAATGGAGGGGGGGAAGAAGGAAAGAGGAGGAAGGGGAGGGGAGGGGAGGGCAAAGCAAAGGATGAGAAGGAGAAAGGAGGGGAAGAGGTAAAAATGGAAGAAGAGGAGCAAGAGCAATGACCTTGCTTCACTCTTCAGCATTCATTACCAGCAGCCCGGACTCAATCTTTTCTAATTATACTTTGAACTGTCCACTCTACATTATGCCTGAGGGTGAAACACACAAGTTCCTGTTTCCTGAGTTTTTGTTTCTGAGGATAGCTGTGTTGTGTTATATTCGTATTGTATGCCGTTGCATGCTGTTCTGTTGGTGCTCTGCTTTTTGCTGGAGGGGTCTTGGCCATAATGCCAGTGTGAGCCAAGAAAAAAATCCCTTCTCCCCCAATGAAATGTGTCACTTGCATACAAGCATGTGACTTGGGCTCCCCATTTTTAGAGAAAATGAGTTGTAATTTCTTTTCGTACACAAATCTGTGCCATATGTTTGATCATATTCAAATCCTGAATTGCATATTTTTGCTGTTTGTCTTTCATTTGTCTTTATGTTTTGTTAAGTGTAGTGTCAAGTCTTTTGTTAATGTCTAGTGTTTTGTAAGTCTTCTGTTATGTCTAATTTTTTTTTTTTCTTTTTTGCGAGTTTCCTATTTACAGTTGGGAAGGTTTTAATGCTTTCCATTTCCTAATGGTGATTGTGACCACTGATCGTGATGTCACCTCCACTGGATTAGGGAACGTCTAGAGATTAGTAGAATATTTCTGGGTGTATTTGTGGAGTATTTCTAGAGATGATTAGCATGTAGGCCAGCAAAGCAAGTGAGGAAGGGCCCCTCTGCTTATGGGTGGCACCACTCAAAAGGCTTATCACGGGGACAGAATGAAGACAAGAGTTGATGTTTGCTTTCCTTTTTGATAGTGTTTGGGGGGCGCTCCATTCTGTGTGAGTGAGTGTGTGTTTCACCACCACTGTCACCAGTGCATATCAGGCTATAATGAAGACTCATACCAGTGAGCCCCGGGAGCCGCCAGGGTTTCGGTCATGGACAGAGGTTGTGTTGCTTTCATCCCCTTGCTCTATGATGTCTTGCTCCTGGAGCGGAGCAGAGCACAGCGCTTGTGGTGTCTGCCTCTCTTCAGTTCCCTCCAGCGGGCCGATGGCCACTGTGGACTCTTTCATCTCTGATCCTGCAAACCCACTGGACAAATACCCTTGGACAACTTCAGACACCTCTGGAGAACCCTAACCAGTGCAGATTTGGATACCAGGCTTGAAACTGAATCATAAGGATGAATTTCTCTAATTGATTTAATGGTTCCTGGAGTTGGTTTTCTCATTTGAAAAATGAGGTGTAAAGTTGTTATAGTCTATGAAGAGCTGTGATAGTCCATGGTAGAAACTGCTTAAAGAAATGTGTAATGTAGACCCACTTGATACTTCTAATTAAGCACTTATGAGACATAAGGAATTCAGTGGCTATACACAATGCCTTTAAACATTTTTAGATAACTGGGAAATATAATAACATTGGCTACTCCTCTCACACTTCTGAACAAAGTAATAAAAGAAAATGTGCTCAAAGATTTCATTTCTAAATTCTGGATATAAACAACCTAAAGGTTTCTACATGTATGCTGAAGGCAAATCTTATCTCCTGTGACCATAGGGCTGCCCTTGTCAAAAATCTAACATAAACATTGATCACGTGATTAGCTGAACTACAGCATAAGTTTAGCTCTCAGCCTTCAGGTGTATCAGCAGCTAAGGTGTGGTCACCGAACAGAAAAGGAGGGCATCCAGTAAACTGTGCAGAGACATTTCGGAAGAACTTAACAAAGCTTACATGACTGACAGCCAAGCCAAGCCAAGACATCCTTTCCCTCAAACCCTGTGGTATTGACTTCTCCATCTCTGCCTAAGGAAATGAATCCTGCATTGCTTAGGAAACCAATAATCTCTCTCTCTCTCTCTCTCTCTCTCTCTCTCTCTCTCTCTCTCTCTCTCTCTCTCTCTCTCTCTGATGCAGTTAGCAAGGAAGACAGTACCAGTGCTACTTGGAATATCCATTCTTGCCACCCACTTTTGCTAGATCTATACCCATCCTCAAATCTCTGTAGTATCCTAGAAGTGAGGTACACTGCAGGACATAGGCGAAAGCACACACTCCCCAAAGAACTTGAGTATCTTGATTCTTACAAGCATGCATCCGGGGAACACAAAGCTAGACCAGGCCGAAGGTCTCAAGCAGAGATTCCGCATGCAGTGCATGGTTTCAGACATCAGTAGAGATGCTAATAGTCTATTTGGTTTGTTGGATGAAACATGGATCAGAAACTGATCCACTGTGAATGATCTGGAGATGCCTGATCTTCCATGACTTACAGCTGAGGGAACTCAGAGTCTTAGGAAGATGGAAATCCTGGAGTAGAGTTGCCAGGTAAAATCTATTTATCCACATGAGAGTAGGGGAGGGGACATTCACTAAATATACCACTTACTAATACCTTAAGGATTGGATTTGTGAGGGAAACACAAGCATCCTTGTAAAGCTGCCATTGATCTTTTCCATTTCCCAGCACTTACTGGGAACCAGAACTTACTGGGGACCACAGCTAGTCCAGTGCAAGAGGTATGACAGAGTCCCAGAGAGGCAAGCGGAGGCAGCAGCACTCCACCGCAGTAAGCTAGCTGGGCAAACTTACTGTAAGGGACAGCAAAGCAGGCACAGCAATTGGGAAGCCTTACCCATTTAGACCTATGGCGCTAGCTGACAGTGGGATTCCCAGACGTGCAATAGACAGGAAACTACTAAATATTTTCTGAATCTATATAAGCAAAAAAACATAGTGGCAAATGAAGAAAAATCTACGTCAAGTCATAACAACAGATTAGAGCCAGTTTAGAGAACTAGAACTCTCTAAATGGGAGGAAGACCAGGATCCGTTGAGGAAGAAAGTTTTGGATTACCACAGAATGAAACTGCTCGTTTTTCTCCCATCCTTCCCCAACAGGACCTACAGTCTTTGACCAGGATAACTGCACCCTGGGCAAGAGGAAATAGACATTTTAAGGACCACAGGACAATGGTTCAGAACTAACCAATTCCAAGAATTCTAGAAACATGATTGTGGCTCTCGATCATGAGCATAGGTGGTCAGGTGACCTGCGGCGGAGTTTCACCCAAGGTCGGGCTCACAGGGGGCTCAGTGCATCCCTGAATTCATCCTTTGGTCATTTCCCCATGTCTAGAATGCATAACTGGAGCACACATACATCCTGCTTGCTGGGATCTCCCCACTGCGCCTCTAACTTGTGGGTTGAGGCCTGTTGTGGTCATATATTCTATTTGACTCCTCAGTCCAAGTTATGGAAAATAATTATTTAGGATTTTTGAGTCCATAAAAATGTACTTTAAATCATCTGAAAGTTTAACTTTATTAAAGACAATGTGCTGGTATATAGCTTCAGTTATAATAATTTTCAAAACCTTTTATGCTCTCAATTTCTTTCACTCTTTAACAGCCTCCTCCACATCTCACAGGATGCAGTTCTCAAATTACGTGATGCTTTTGCTCTGTGTTGTGTCATGGATGACAGAAAAATTCAAATGAGGCCCAATTTAAAAATAAGCAAATAAAGCAAATATAAATAAAATACACATTGTATTCTTAACTAGAAATGAAAACCAATATGAAAAATTAGACCCCTCCAATAAAGATGGAAAATTGATTATTAATTTCACATACCAAAAATAAGATGAGAACTTTAACAGCATTTTAGCTATTATTTATTCAGCTACTTGACAGAAATCAGTCATGAGCTCTCAATGTAATCACGGGCTATCAGACCAAAACTGGCAAACAAATGGAGCTTTCCACAGAAAAGCAGAGGAAGCCATTCTCGGTGAATTTCTTTACAGTTCTAATTTAAGGGTGCAGCGGTTTGATAAAGGAAAAGACCAGCAAAAGAGCACATACAAGCATCCAGGTGAAGGTGGTAACACACACAGTACAAAAATAGGACAACCGTGACTTTTCGTATAAAATATGCTCTTTGCATTATTTAGATTTTGCAGTATCCAGCTCACAAGAAATGTGAGACCGCGAAACTGCAAGGAAGCACACAATAAATTTTACCTCTTTGCAGTCCAATAAATCAATTGACCTGCGCTGACTAAACACGACTCAGGTTTTCTGAGATTATTCTTATCCTGGCTATCTACAAAAGTTGTACTACCTTCGTATTTTAAGAGTAAGTTGTCAATGTCAGTTCTTAGGGCAGATTTTCCTACTCATGTGTCTGTTAGAGGAGGAGAATGTAAATCAGCATTAGGGCTGGCGAGATAGCTCAGCGGCCTAGTGCCTGCATTGGCAAGTGCAGGGACTGAGGTTTCATTCTCGTTCCACATGCCACACCAGCCCTACCCCTCGGGTGTGCTGAACAGGCAACTGAGTCTGGGTGTGGTGGTACATGTGTGGAAGCCCAGCACAAGGGCCAAGGAATATAGGAGGATCACTATAAGTCTCAGCTACATAGTGTGACCCTCTACCAAATACATAAATGGAAAAAAAAAGCATTAAGCTCTCCTTTCTTAATAATCTGAACTTTCGTTGTCTGGTGGGAAAGGGGGGGGGATAGCTAATACAAGTGTACAGAATCAAACCCAGGTATTAGATTAACAGAAATAATAAATTACTACACTTAACATTTATGACTAAAAATATAGCATGACTTAAATTAAGGCGATCAAGAGCTGATTTCTCAGAGATTTTAGTTTTGCTAAAGATTTCTAAGTCTCTGCAAAAGTGTTTAGTTCAATTATTGCTACACCACGTATATGGTACTAACAACTATGGAAAGAGAAAATGGCATCAGAAAAGATGTCTTTTTTTTTTTTTTTTGGTTTTTTTTTTTAATTACATCCACCTCATGTCAGAGACAGTCAAATTGAAATTAAAGGTCACAAGCTGCTGTACATGCATGGACTTAAAAATTAGAGGAAGTCATCAACAATTTCATTTTTATTCATTATAATCATTTCAATTTGGCAATCTCTGTGAAATGCATGGAACCTCTGAGTCCATGAACAATGAATTTTGTCACCTTTTGCCAGAGTGACCCGGGGTCAGAAGAGGTAGACTGATCACAAGTTAATTATAGTTTATCTACCTCTGTCCTTCCAATGGAGGGAATAATTGCCTAAAAGGTTAGGTTATTACATACTCTACAAGGAGCACTCACTAGCGTGCACACACACACAGACACACACACACACCCAGAAATTGGTCTCCAAAAGTACTGTTATTGTCCCAAAATAAACTCAAAGGTCAATGGCACTATCTTCTTGGACATGGCTCATATCAATATATGCTAAATAATATATACACCTGCTTCTCCACATCCTTACCCACTCCTTTTGAATCAATTGTTGTTTCTGCATCTAACTGGACCACAAAAGAGGAGTTGCTTCGAGGGTAGGCCAGATAGCACAGCAGATTAAAGTGTCTGCTTAGGCAGATGCAGGGACTGGGGTTCAATCCCTGGAGTGCCCTGCTGGCCCCACCTGCTGGCCCCACCCCTGGGGCATGCTGACAAGGTAATTGAGACTGAGCGTGGTAGCATGTGCCTCTAATCCCAGCATTTAGAAGGCTGAAAAACAGGAATATTGCTACAAGTTCACTCTGTGTAGTGAGACCCTGTAGATTCTGTAGACCCTGGACTAAATATACTAATAAAACGAAGAGTTGCTCCTTTGTATCATTTGTATATAGCTTTCCCTAGCCTGTTCCTTGGCCTATAAACCTGGGGATAAAAAGAATATAAATTTACATATATGTTAAAATCAAAAGCAATAAGCATATGAAATACATGTCATAAAGAAAAGAACTATATAGATGTCTCATTTTAAATGAGAGAAAAAAGAATATGTAAAAGGGAAAAGGTGAGCAAATTCAGAGTATAACAAGGAACTGAAAATCCTACCATTTTTGGTCCTTATTCTATACCTTCTGGCATGCAGTACATAAATTTTGAAACTTTTAATTCATTTAACAACTTGAACAGGAAATTTATAATTGGTAATACATGAGACTGCTTCTGAAGTGAAATACAATGCTATATATTTAATAAACTGCCAAAAAAAAAATACAAGTAAATTTTAAAGCAAATGACTTCTATAGCTTTACAGATCTTGTAACCCAAACTGGTCTCCAGACTTCACCTTTATCATTTCTCTCATTTCCTTTTGAGCTAATTAATCAAAATCCTTCATTTCTAGCCATTGTGTCTTCCTGAATATGAATAAGAAATAAAATACCATTTGATGTTTGAAATTATGGGGGTAATCTCAATGACGGAAATAGAGGACTGCGAACGGGGAAGAGAATGTCTGATTAAATGCATTCATGAAAATATCAAAGGTTTATAAAGCCAACATCTGAACTTGGACATAAGACTACCAGCCTTGGTCAGTGAAGGTGCATCTGTTCTGATCATCGCTATGGAGGGCAAGGGAAAAGGTACGTGCCTCAAGGTAGAGGTTGTTGGCTTTTATACTCCTATGGGGGATGGATGTTAAACTGTAGCTAATGGCAAGAGGTCCCAAGTCTGCAGGGTGCAGCACTGTGTAATTATTACTCTGGAGAGAAACTGCGCAGAGTACAATAGAGTAGTTCTAAGGTTCTCAAATGGGGGGCTCCACCTTTTCCGTGGCAGCTGATAAGAGTCAAAGATTCTCTGTGCTGTCTTAGTCAAGGTGAGTAACACAGAGGGAGAGTGTCACTGGTGTCCAATGAGTAGAAGACATTCTTCTGTGAGCATTCTCAAGTGCGCAGGACAGACCGAGAAGTTATCTGGCTCAAAAAACCAAGAAGGCTGAGATTGAGAAACACTGGACCAGAATAAGACCACAAGAGGCAATGAACCCGATTTGACACAACTCCAGAAGGCAGAGAGGAGCATTTATGGTTCTCAGGTCTCACGTACAATGGCCAATGGGAATCAGCCTAATAAGACCTTCAATTCTGAAGCCATGATGCAGACCATGGTAGCAAACATGTGAGTCTTGCTCTGCTGTGAGTTTGGTTCCAGCCAAACAACTTCAAGACAAAAAACTGCCTAGTCCTATGTAATCTCCTACTTTCTCAGTGGCATTCATAAGCAGCAACCATCATAAAATTTGCTTATGAAAATAGAGAACAAAAACATTTGTCTATTTTATCTTATCTTAGGCTGTGAAAATCCCTCTGCTGACAAATATACAGATAAATGTCCTTGGCCTTAAAGAACATTTATCCAGCTATACATTTTCCTAAGGCTGTTGTCCAGATTTTTCTATTTTGAAGCACATGTCATTTACACCTGTCCATAAAATATCTGTTTGGCTACATTACATTACAGACACAATGTAAATTTTTGAATCATTATGTTTTGGAAGACTAAATGCCTATAAGAATCATTATTTTTAATTTGGCAGCTAAAAGATGGAGTTACATTCTGTGGTGAGAAATTTGTAGGTATGTTTCATGGTTTTACGTATGTGTGTTTAGATTTTATTAATATATAAATCTTGAATGTTGGGGATCTCCAGTTGCATTTATCAAGGCTTCTGTGAAGCTTAGTCTTCTGGCTGTCACATTTTCATATCAAAAATTCGCCAGGAGGAGTGTCACTGAAGGTAAAAGGGGATTTTAAATTGGTAGCTATTTCTCTCCCTTTGCCTATGTGAATTATTGATTGGCTATAGGTTTGCATTGTACATTGACAAAAGCACCTCTGATCATTTTCAAAGAATATTAATGTGAACATTTTACAGAGCAGGGAAAGTGGATAAAAATCAACCTCTGAAGGCCACTGTTATCCTACAGTCAAAGAAATATATTCTTATAAGTAACGGCAGCAACTGCTGCAAACTCCATGCCCCAGGACCATGGATAGGGCTCAGACGGTCCAGAGGCAACTTGAGAACCCACAGTGTCCATACAGTGATGCAGCGATGTGCGCGACTGCTGTCCTGGTGCGCCGCCTCTCCACCTGCTAGTAACAGGACTTGAAGGAAATCACTCACTCTCTCTGAGCCCTGTGCTTCATCAATATAATTTGATGATAATTAGGAAGGCCTAGTCTATCTCTCAGGGTTATTGTAAAACCTTAGAAATCAAGAAAAGCTACAGGTTTTGGTCAAGCAAATGCAAGAGAATTTGAAGGGGTGTTAGCAGATCCAGGCCACGGCATCCTTTTTATGCTAGGATGCTCTTTATTCTGGGTGCTAGCAACCACTCAATCATGCTTCTCACCAAGCATAAGGATAAAACAGATAGACTGTGGTGTTCTTGTTACATCAGCACCCAAAATGCAGATATCAGACACTGAGTTAGAAAAATTACAAGCTCCTGGAGAGTCTGATGGCTGAACATCTAATGAAAGTCCCAAGACATTGAGCTATTTTAAGAGAATGATTTAAACACCTTAGATCAAAATTAATTTAAGCTCCAAATGTTTGCAAAGCCCAGAAGTGCATCCTGGTACCCACACAAAATGCAAGAGACAAGTCATCCACTTCTCAAACCGTCTATCTGGGCATATCCAAATGCACGTTGTAGAAGGTGTTGATTCTTCCTTTCCCCAGCTATTACAATAAGCAACAAATCAGAGGCAGAGGTCAGTGGGAGAGACAAGTTGATTCCAGGCAGGACTGCTTTGATAGCATCTCTGAATAGTTTATCTCAAGTGGCTCCTGTTCTTTGTTTAAGCACGGTCACTCCTGCTGCTGCTGCTTATGTCAAACCTGCTCTTGTGCAAGAACGTGGCTTCCCAGCCCTTCTGTCCCAATGGGGCTAGCTGCCGGGTGTCACTCCGAGAGCTGTTCGATCATGCCATCATTGTGTCTCATTATATCCACAGCCTCTCTTCCGAAATGTTCCAAGAATTCGTAAGTGCCTCGCTTTTTTGCCTCTTCCTTTCAAAAGGAACCTTCGTACCAGTAGTCAGGCTGCACTACCATTTAACCATGAAAATCATATCAACCAAATTTCAAATAATGTGTCTTGACAGGCTAAAGGTGGCCTTGGCCAACAAAAAGTGGGATGAGCAGCCAGGGAAAGTTTCATGAGATCCCATAGTGTCAACGAATGTGATGATCTGTAAACTTCTCTTCATTGGCTTCGTTTTTCTAAAGGCATACCCTTGACTCAAATCACCCTTAGGTGAAGCAGAAAAAGAATGCTACCCTACTTGTTTAGGGTGCAGAGGGGCACCCTCAGGGCGGCTGTTTACTGAGAACACTGCGGATATCCCAGAAATGTGACTAGCACTGCAGTGATTGGAGTGGATGGAATAGAATTAAATTAAACTGAATTCATGTCAGGGGAGAAATAAATAGATTTTCCAGCAACCTCAAAATGCCTGGAATCACTTTCCTAAGATTTGTACTGCATGAGTTTGTAATTACAACAGAAGGACTATGAAGTGGAAACAGGCCCTCCCCCAATGACGTACATTGAAAGTTGTTATCTCTGCCAGGCCAGTGAAGGAGCAGCCAACAGATTAGGGTCTCCTACAATAAAGTGTCCCCTTAAAGAAAGTAGCCTAAAGTCTGTGATAAGCACATATTCATAACTGGCCACGGTGATGCATATCTCTAATCCCAGCACTCAGGAGGCCGAAACAGGAAGATCATGGCCATGAATTCAAGGCCAGTCTGGGCCACATAAACAAGTTTATCAGTTCTTTTCACTCACCAGGCTGCCTCCGAATCCCCATTTTCAGCTTGCTACATTTTATCTTCAAAATCTTCCCAGAAAAACCTTTAAAAAGTCACACTTTTTGCACTCTTTCTTTTTCATCTACATGAGCATTTAGTGGTTCCTAAAACGTTTCCTTCCTGTTCTCGTGACTTCTTTTGTCACGATAAAAAATTGTGTATGCTGAAATTATGGTGGACTTAGTAAGACATGCCTACAGGTAGTAAGAGGCAGGCGAAAGTCAAGTTACAATTAATATCATTTTAAGAAAAGAATGTCAGTCTGGACTCACAGGAAACAAAGCGATTAAAGAGACAAATACAAGAATATATTCACCATGGCATTTGGCTCAAATACTAGAGCAACAACTGCTAGCTGTGCTAGTTGCAGTGCTCGCCTTCCAAGCGGCAACTCAGAGGAGGGATGAAGGAGCGAGAATACAGCAGAGAAGGAAGAGGCTGGGAGGCTACGAAGTGAGTTGAAAACAATGATATCACAGTGCTAATGGACAGGGCAGTGAGCAGCCGGGCGACCTTATTAATTCTTTAGCTGCAAGTTTTATGAAGCATTCATTTTTTTTTTCAATTACACATCCATCAAATGGATTACTATTCTGGTAATGGATCCACTGTCTTTCAATTCCCAAACCACAGCTAATTGAATTAATTGAATTTTCTTCATCATTTCCAGGATGCAAAGTATTCCCAGGGCCCGGGGTTCTTTACCCAGGCCATCAGTATGTGCCACACCGCATCCATCTCCACCCCATCTGGCAAAGAGGAGGCCCAGCAAATTCACGTGAGTCGCTAGCCCAAGCTCCACCAGAACCACGGAGGCAGAGCGCTGGCTTTGCCAAGCCAGAGGCTGCCGCGGGCACTGTGAGGGGTGTAAAAGTAGTCACACCACAGAAAACAATGGCAGAAGAGTAAGCAAACAGAGGAAACTAAATTGTGTAGTTGATACACTGTACACAAAGCCAAACGCTAAATCAAACCTATCCCAGATCCACAAATTGTCCCTACAGATATTACTTAAAGCCTTTTTCTTCACGGATTCCTGGCTCCTCTGAGCCATCCTTTCTAGTTTTCAAGATGGTCTTGGTGTCCCTTGGTTACTCTTCTCTCAGTGCTGGGACAGAAATTTTGGACACCCAAAGTTAAAGAAGCAAAAGTTTACTTGGCTCCCAGTTTGTGGAGGTTTCAGTCTGCACTCAGCTGGCTCTGAGGCAGAGTGGCAGAAGGCCGAGGGCAGCAGTTCATGGAGACAGAAGACAGCAAAACAGCAAAAGCTAAAAGGGAGAAGCAGCGACTGAGCCTGCTAGCAAGCCTCCCTCACTTCCTTGCACTGTTTTTAGGCCGTCCGCCCCCTCATGCCCCTGCATGAGGTTTTGTGGGGACACCTGGACATGAACCGTAACACTTGGTCCTACTCCTCCCCTAATACTGAATCCTTCCCTCCTAACTGGCTCCTCTGCTCTCTCCTGTGTCATAATCAGTACTCACCCCCATGCGTGTCCTGCACGTATTATGTCACGATTCTCACAGATACAACTCTGGCCTCTGCTCTGGTGATAACAAAGGGTACCTATCAAGTCCTAACCATTCTTCCAAGCTCCGATTGTCATTATTATTCCATCTCTCCTCTGGTTCTCTGTCACTAACAGCCTCAACATGAATTTAAATAAAAATAGCACTTCAGAGAGAAAACAAAGTTGAATGCTATTGACTAGAACCTTCACCCAAAATGGTTCTTTTGATCAGGTTTCTGTGTTTGTTTTGCTAGAGCAAAGCATGGGTCGTTGACTTAAATTTAATCTTTCTGATATCTCTCATTTATTGAAGCATTTTACACAGGCACTGAAATTGCAAAGAAATGTTTGACTTCAGTCTCTCTAAGCATAGTCGCATGTACTAACCCAGCTCGGTCTCACTTATTTTCATGTCACTGCTGCAACCCTGCTGCTTAGCAAAAAGACTTCGTCATCCTGGTCATCCACCTGCTGCGCTCCTGGACTGAGCCTCTGAATCACCTCATCGCAGAATCCAAGCGCCTGCCAAAAGGCGCAGATGCTCTCAAAGCAAAAGTCACCGAGATTCAGCAGCAACACCAGCGCCTGCTGGAGGGCCTGGGCAAGATAGGCCAGCTGGTGAGCAGCCTCCTGGGCTTCCTTGGTTTCCTCATGAAATGTTTCAAAATCCCTCCCTTGGCAGGAACGCTTAGGCTAAGTGTTCTATCTCATAGACAGCTATAAAACCATGCAAGAGTCCCAGCCAGCTGTAACAGAGAGCTTGCCACTACCTCTCAGAGTTTCTCTGTGCTGGTAGGTGACTCTCTCCCTGCATGGTCCACAAAGCCATCAAAAACTTGTCCCTCTCTCAGATGGGTGTTTACACATTCCTCAGGGAAAGACAATTAGACCACAGGCCCTGCAAGAGAGGTACTCTGTAAATGTATCTCAGGAGACCTGCATGGAATTTCTGGTCTGGTTCTTTTCTTTAGCTCCTCACACCAGAGGAGTAGAGTGGGAAGAAAGAAATGAGAAAATTGAAATCAGGTCAGATGGTCTCCCGGTCTATCCCTACCCCTACTTAGAGGGAACAGAGCTATCTACAACATCAGCACTGTCCCATAGCACTAGCAATTGGAGGGTCGTGAACGACAAGGTCTACCCTTTCTGGACTGTTCCTTATTTTATAAGGTATATAAAGTTACCGTAAATTTCTTTGACTTGGAATTTCTAAATTAGAACTCATCATTATATTTAATCTTCCCTAATAGTTTGTCACGCCTAAATTGAATTAATATTTTCAGTGTGTATCTCCACCCAGATAGAACAATTTCAATAGTAGCAAGATGACAGCTGAGAAGCTTTCTGATGTCCTCAGAAATAATGAATTATAGAAAGAAAAATATATGGTTATAGAAATAATAACAGAAGCAATTTTATATTTCTCTTTTTCTGTCCTAAGTATATGTTATCATGTGTCATTTTTGTCATTTTCATGGTAGAAGAGTATCTCCAATACAAAGAACACATTAACCCAGGAACATGAGAAGTAAACACCTTAATTTTCAAGTTATTTTCTTCATTATCATGAGCTGACTTCTGAAGGTCACCAATCTGTATTATAATGCTTCATTTTCTGTTCCTTTTTCCTAATACTTGCTCATTTATTTCTGTTCATATCATGGCATCTTTCACAGTAAATTTTGTCTGAGGACTCAAGCACCAAAATAAAAATAAATAAATGGTAGAAAGCAAGGGCACACACACACACACACACACACACACACACACACATATTTCAAGTCACAATGGGGAATTCCAGACTTTAGAAATATTCTTATCCTGTAGGAGAAAGTTCATCATATCAAGATCTGTAATTACTGGGACCAATGAGATAGCTCAGTGGTCTGAAGTGCCTGTTTAGGCAATCTTAGGCAACCACAGGGACTGCAGTTTGATACCTGACACCACACGCCACACCAGCCCTGCCCCTAGGGTAGGCTGAGACAGACAGACAGACAGACACACACACACACACACACACACACACACACACATCTGTATTTATTGCAGATACGTACCATGGAGCTTCTCACACCATTCGAGACACAATGACGGCTGCAGGAACACCCAGCTTGCTGAGGTTCACAGGGCACATGGGCCCCACTACTCCATCTTGCTAACTATGAGCACATTTCTGAATGAAATGTGCTCCATTCTACACTGACCCTCACTGAGGCAGGCTGGTTCTAGAACCTTCTTTCCTGTGGTGCTTCCCCTAGTGACTCCCACCCCGTGGGACTCAAGAACAAGCTGCGGTTCCTCCTTCACACACCCCTGGCCTTCTTACTCTGTCCTGTCTGACCTCTCTACACCTGGAAGCATCAAATGCAACCCTTGGCATCTCTAAGTTTTAGATACAGACATGATATGGAGAACAGATCGAGCGCGTAGCAATAGAAAGACAACTGGTGAGCTATCCATAACAATGAAGTACTAAGGCGGCAAGAAAGACAAGTGCAGTTTTTTCAAATGTAGAAGCTCCTAGTAAGAAAATAGAAATTAGCCTTCCCACTGCGGCCTCTTCAATTCCATGTCTACATTCCAGCAACAACTTTCCTGTTCTTCACCTTTTCTTGTTCTTCCTGCAGAAGATACTTCACTCCCATATAAGAAAAATGATACATGTGTTCAGTGTCTAACATTTAGAGGAGTAACATTTTATGATATGCTGACAATATGTATTTCAAGGATACATGAAAACACGTGCCTTTGGCTAGTTTTACACTCCCATCTCTCCTCCACATCTTTACTGAACAAGCAAAAGCAACAAGAATAAGCAATTGAAAATAGTACAAAAACAAGTAACATGAATAATAAGTGGTTGTCTTTCTGTCGATTAGGTTGATCCTGAAATCACAGACAATGGAGGCTACGCCGTCTGGTTGGGTCTTCCAGCCCTACAGTCAAACGATGTAGAGTCGCTCCTGTTTGCTTATCATAACATGTTCCGATGCCTGCGCCGGGACACACACAAGGTCGACAATTATCTCAAGTTCCTGAAGTGCCAAATTGCTTATGAGGGCAGCTGCTAAGCCATTGTCTCTGTTTCTGAGATGGTTCTTCAGGATCCAGTCCTTGGAAAGCTTCTTTTCATTTTACAGCTTTTAAATGCATGCTTGGGTGTAAGGGTATAAGGTGTCTTTCCTTTAGAAAAAAAAAAAAAAACAATAAAAACTGGCTCTGTGGCATTGTCAAAACCTGAAGTCAATTTGCCCAGTTTCTTTTCTTCCTTTAATAGAAAGCCAGAAGAAAATCTTTCACCACCTATGAGAAGTTCCTATCAAAATTTATCACAAATAACAAAATCACCCTCACAAAAAGGATAGCTAGCAACTTTAGAGTCAGAGTGAATTAGTGTGGATCAAGGTATGAGAAAGCATTAGGTTATTAGTAATCACTCTAGTCATGCTATAACAAAGAATGAGTTCTCAGAAGTCTTTATGAAACTCAGCCACATTCTGAGAGCTAACTTTCACAATGTTTTGACAGACAATACCAGTTCTATCCCAACTGCAGTGCTCCTAAATAGCATGAGATTTCCTGAGCAGTCTAAACACACAAATATGAAATGGCTTTAGATTTCTCTAACAGCTGTCTCTAAACATGCTCTACTGCATTCCTATCTCCTTAGCATCATCCTGGGTACAGGCCATGTGTTCTGGTCACTCTGGGTTTTACACGTCTAGCCAGTCATGATTCTAACACCATCTTGTCTTCAATTATTTGATACTTTCTTCTCCATCCATGGCATCTGAAGGTCCACAGCAGATAAAAGACTTATTGAAATTTTCTAGAATGTTCCTACCCTACCCCTTCTGGATTTCCATTTGTCTGACAAGGTTGGAATGGGATAGAGTAGGACAAAGAGAAGAGCCCTGACATTCCCAGCATAGGAGGTATTCTCATAACCTCCCCACTGCTGACAGGAACTTACCACAAACTCCCTCAAAGTGACAGATGTCTCTCTTGTGGAGCATGCTTGAGGTTGTCCAGGACAGGGTTAGTGAGGACAGCTCATCACAGTGCATCTTCATCAGAAAAAATGCTGTGACTTGATCTTCCTGCCCACCCCAACGCTCTGGCACCTGTAGTATACTTTCAAGGCTCTTGCGCTTGGTCCCTTACTCCGAAGGCACCCTGCTGAAGACAAAGAGGGCTCAAAGTCAGCCGTCTGCCACTGGACCTACAGGAAACTCATACTTCAGACCTTCTCAAAGCAGTGGAAGGTGACTAATAACGCACACCACTGTCCCCTTCCTGGGGTCTTTAGCAATTCTTCCACTGTTCGCAGACACAGAATGACTCAGAAAGTCATATTCATTCACAGCCATTCATCTGAGGAGTGAGATTACATTCTTCCTTTCTTTCAAACATCATAAGTAATTATCTCTATTGATAATTTTTTATCTCTATCAATAATAACACACAGTATCAGCCTCAAAGGTTTTCCTCTAGGAGACTAAATTATAAACTCCTCCTACAAAAATCTATAATTACGGATAATAATTGGGCGAGAGTAGTTCAGCTTACCTCCAGAACACCTAAACTGAGGGCTCTCCTACTGCCAGTCCTCCTTAAAAGGTAGAGAATTTGGGAGTGTTTGCATTGGTGTCAGGTTTCTCCCAGGATTTCCAGACAACATACAATGAGAAACATGTCACTTAGCTTTCTAAATGGCTTAAAATAAAGTGAGGGTGGGGAATAAAGGAAAAAGGAGATACAGAGAGGGAACGAAGGAAGGAAGGAAGGAAGGAAGGAGAGAAAAAGTAGTGCATGGAGAAAGAAAATGGTTGAAATTTGTAGAGTGCTGCACTGGGTGTGTGGAAACCTAAATCTGTGTTACTAAGAATTCCCAAAAACAAAATGTCAACCTGTTCCCCCCTTTTACTCTCCTTTTATTCTCTCTGAGATTTTCATTTGTATTAATGTTCTTTGTCCATAACTTTGAGTTTCTATACCTCAAGAGATAGGGAGAACTTCGCATTTCTGCACATTGGAATTTAAGGCAATTTTTAAATTCTTTTTCAAAAAACAAAAGAAAAAGAAATCCTTCCCCATGCTTATAGGAAATTTCTCCAGCAAAACCAGCCTCTTCCCTCCGAGAGTTATTTTGTCTGAATCTTTCCTATCTCCATGATGACCCAAGCCTTTGAGAACACAACAGCATCATCTACCAAAGCAAACAATCTACCCCCTTTGTTCCCTTGAATGCCTATAAAATGTCAGCTCTCTCTCATAATGCAACTCTTTCCTTTTAAGTGGCAGACAAGTATGACTAAACCTATATATGTTTCCCGTCTGAGTTACTTATTGTTGAAATATCTGATGCTATTATATTTCCCATTTAACTTCCTTTCTGTCAATTTCTAGATATCTCCAGCAGAGAGGATGGTATTTACCAGGGGTGAAATTTGGCAACAAATGACAATGCAGTTGAATGAAACATAAATTCACCATTATCCCACCTGCAACCCTATGCATTGCACTCTTATAAAGTATTTATTCCAAATACGAATTTAAGACTTCTGGTAAACCACTAAAGGTGGGTGATAATGAAAGGCCTCTCCTTCACTGTGACATACAAAGTGAATGCTGTCATTCTCAGGCAAGACTGAAACCGAACCGTAGGTGTTCTGTACAGTCAGCAGGGGGTAGCAGGCAAGAGGACATTTGAGTATAACAATCACTCCTTTTTTGATCAGAGTAACTGTATACTTTTTCCTCTTCCATGTAAAATTACATTTGTATAGATAGTCCCACTAAAGTAAGAAAGATAGCAGTGATGTCAAAGCAGCCTAGAAATTCATTAACCTCATAGAGCAAGAATTCACAGGCCATGCTTACTAGGAGAGAGAGAGAGAGAGACAGAGAGAGAGAGAGAGACTACTTCCCAGAAGTTAGTTCTAAAGTTGTGAGAGAGGAAGCATAAATATGCAAATCACTATACTTAGCTGATAGAAAAGGTCAGTACAATAGGTGATGCTAAATAAAGTACCAAAGTGACTCGAAGGACAGCTAGGAGACTCGTGAATGTGAGAACAAGGAAACTTTTTGAGAATAATAGGATGGCAATGTCTTCATGATAGAGTTTTGCAAGCTCGATGGAATATGATAGAGGAAAGTAGGAAGGCAGCATACCTCCTGCTTAATTTAGAAACACTTTGTGGGACAGATTTATCCTATAGCTTGAGAAGAGAAATTGAGATGCTAATACATATAGCATTACAAAGAGAGCCATAAATAATAAAGCATGAGACTTCTCATTTTTAAACCAATGTTAATATCACATTCTTATATGCTATACATACTACTTCCGGGAAATAATGACGGAAACCTGGTGACCGTTATTTGTCACTGTAGAGAATAATATATCAGTCTGGCCAGTTTATACTTAATATCCAAGTCAACAAAAAGGAAAACATTTTAGCAGAAGAGCATTATATCTAAAATTGAAAAATAGAAATATTAATCTAACTTGGGGATTTGTGGGAGTGGCCTCAAAAAGAAGTTGAAATATTATTATGACACTCATAAGAGGTGCAACTATAGCTCTAGCAAGAGGTAAAACACAGAAGACAGGGACCTGGGATACAGCTCAGCGGCACAAACGCCAGCCAGGCAAGTGCAAGGTTCTGAGTTCAATTCCTAGTACCAAAAAATGATAGAGAAAACAGAAGATGGGAATGTGAGCTAGCTGTGGTATCTGGTGGGAATGAGGTAGACAGAGGAGGAGCTGGCAGCCAGATGAGTACAAAAATGATGAGCAAGTCCACAAGAAGAGAGGTCAAGATAAATTAAGGTTTCACCCAAATGCCTAAGAACTTTGCTTTCTTATCCTTTGTTGACTTTATATTCAACGTGACTTAAGCAAAACAGACAGAAGCACATTGCAGAGCTTCTGTGGCACAATATAACATCCTGGAGAAGTGCAATTTGGACTGCCCAGGCAAAAGAAGCTGTAAGTCTTTTGTCTCTTATGCCTTAGCTGTGACATACATTTCAAAACAAAGTGGAAGAGTAAAAACAAAATCAGCCCGATCATTTGCAGAGCCAACGCCAAACAAAATATAAGTAATGTTTCCTTTCAACATTTGTCTACTGTCTACAGTAATTATAATTTAGATCTGGGTGATCACCTAGCAAATCAGGTTTTAAGCAGGTTGGTCTGATGCCACTGGGAGGTGGTAGAACGTTCAATAGGGGAGGCCTAGAAGAAGACAGGCCCGGGAGTCATGGCCTTGAAGGAGATGTTGGGACCTTGCTTTCTCCCCAGCCCTTCTTTCCATGATATGTTTTGCCACCAGAGGACCAAACCAGCAGAGCCAAGCCACCGTGAGCTGAAACTTCTGAAACCATGAGCCAATGTGAAGTTTCTCCTTCTTAAACTGATTATTCCAGCTATTTTGTCAGAGTGAGGGGAAGCCAACCAACACACTGTCCTTCTGAATCTACCTCTTTGATGTCTTGTCCTGACTTACTCTCACCAAATGATCAACTAATCACTGATCAAATAGTTTAGAAATCTGTTTCTGGATGGAGGACCAAGCAATAGAATGAAGAATGAGGAGAGGGAAAAGATAAAGTCAAAACAATGAAATATGTTATTTACATATGCTAACTCTCCACATGAATGTAATCACTATGTACTGCAAATGTAATACAAATACAAGAAAATTAATAAATTAAAATAATATTTTGTTTAAGTGTTCCTAGGACTGAAAAGCTTTCTACTTTCAACAGCAACCTTTCAGAATCCCCACTAGGTAACCAAGTACTCCTATGCCACTAAGAAATCTTCTGCAGTGACCATAACCTATTTTATAACCATAGTAAAAACAGGAAAAAGATCAATGAAGCAATGAGAGACAATTAAAAACTAATGCATGAACAAGCAGAAAAGATTCCACCTGGTTTGAAAATAGACTCATACTTCTGGGCCATGGGCATGTGATGGAAGCCAGGTGAATCTAAGAACAGCATCTTCCAGTGATGGTTTGAGGCTGAGAGTTGTGACCTGATGCTGCCCACCTGCTTAAAAAGGAACTCTTGATTCTAAGGCTCAAAACCAACAGTTTCCCTTAATTGTAGTAAGTTAAAAAAAAATCGTAAACTGCGGACAAAAATAACAGATCAATTAATATTGCTTTTCAAAGGCATGCTCGAATCAGCCTATGATGTCTTAAAACTTATGTCTAAATGTATTTTGTGTTTATGCAAAGAAAGAGAACAGAAAGATGCCTGAATATCATTCCATTAGTTGAGTGCTATGGCTTCTTTCTAGATATCTCCCTAAAACCTCATGCAGTCTTGCGGGGGCTTTGCAGAAGTGGCTGGCTCTAGAGTGTGTGGTGCTGGGATCAAGGACGTGTGATTACTAATTCAGTGCATTGATTGGTTGGTTTTGCATATTTCTGGCTAGGATTACACGTGTTATACCCACCCAAGGTGGGTTACCTGCATACAAATGTAAGAGATAGAGAAAGGACAAATGTACTCTCTCCCGCCTGCTTTCTGTGGACCTTTTCTCCTCTGTGATGCCCCTCTGCCATGCCACCCTGCCGTGGAGACAGTCAACTGTGGGTTGAAATCCCCATAAAGTGCCAGCCAAGGGCACCTTTTCTCCTTTAACTCTGGGTGAACGAAGACACTAAAGAACAGCTTAACAATAGCTAATGGGGGAGGGGAATCACTGAATGTTAAAATGTCTATTTCAGCTCTGAACTCTGCCACTGGCCATGTAGCTAATACGATGCCCTGTCAGTTTAGTTGTACTCACTTCTTAGCTCAGTGAGCAAAGGTGACAAACATACTTGACCGCATAGAACGCACATCCTAGCTGAGCAAAGACCTCCAATGCACCATAAATGGCCACGCAAGGATGCTCCGCAGTATGTTAGCAGGTGATCTGGCACAGGAGAAAGAAACATCACAGTAGGGTGAGAGGCTTGGGGAGCACCAGCAGAGAGGCGGAAGTGCCTTGAATTCCAAGGCAGGGTGCACAAGGGCAATAGCACCTGGTTCTCTTCTGACAAATCACGTAGATGTGTGCCTCCTGCATCGCAGACCCAAGTTTGGAAGATGCAGTTAGATTTCTCTTTCACAAAATTTCAAAGCTTTCTTTCTCCGAGAATCCAAAATTGACGAATGATTTTTAGACTCATTCAAATGAGAATATTCTGATAATTTTGCCAACTTCTAGTTGCATTAAAAGATTCTAGCAGTTCTTTTGTGGTAATATCTCTCAAGTAAAATGCCTTTGACACAGTGAATTTCGATACTCTGTTGGCTAAAGCACCTTATCATTCAATTACTTTGAATTTACCAATGCTGATCTGTTCCCCAAATCATATAATTAAAAATGTCATGCCTATATTGTTACTATACAAAAATAAAAGTACATTAAAATAGCAATAAATATATAACAGTTTCAGAATTTTCTCCCCAAAGGAGTGAGGAAAATTCATTCTTAAAGACTTTAGATTGATGGATTCTATATGCATGCATATACTTGAAACGCATTTGCTTATCATTATAAAATGATTTCTTTTACAGGCAATTTGAGTCAGTTATCTTATAATCCCACAAGTAGCTTGGAATAAAATTATATGTAACTCTTTATATGCATATATAAAATATTTTTAATTCAGTACATTTTATTATCCATATCAACAACTCATCAGCTGCTAAATAATAATCCAAATTTTATGGCAGATTATTTTTCTTTGAGGGTTTAAATCTCAAGCCACACTGAAAGCAACGTAGTGACCTACAAAATTAATCAAATTTTAGCATAGTTATCATTACTTATATCTACTTGTGCCAGAGAAGTAATGAAGAAATAAAAAATACATGCGGAAGGAACAAGAAACATGGACCTACCTCCTTGGCCCCAGTCTTAAAGTTGAAAGAAACTAAGGCAACTCTAGAGGATCTCGGAATGCTAGTGAAAGATGATGAGCTGGCATGAGACCTACGATCTACTAGAACAGCACAGCAACCCCCAACAGAACCAAGCAAGCCAGGGCCGGCCTTTCCCCTCATTTGCCACTGGAAGACAGCCTATGCATAGCCCAAGCTTGGAAGGAGATGAATAAGAAGTACTCTTTTTCCAGAGGAAAGATAGTATCACTGTCAAATATTACATGCATAGAAAACATATGAGCAGGCTTCACTTCTATGGGGTTCCATGTAGCAAGGATCCTAGTTCAGAAAAGCCTTCCCTGAAAGAGTAGAACTCCTGTCAGAGCAAGTATCTGGTCATATTGGGAAGACCAACTGATCTAGCAACAGAAGACAGTAGAACCTACAGAATCTCTCTGTCACTTAGGGCCCAAGCATCCATCCTTTACCCACACAGCCTGGGCAGTGATGATGATGAAGGCAGAAGAACAGGGAAATCATGTCACAGTATGGCCAAGGAAGCTTCTTTCTCCATGAGGCTTGGAACAGTCACCTAAAACCTAGAGATATCCTACATGCCAGTCTGGGAAACTCCATGTGCCTCCTCAGAAGGCTTTATCAGGAACAAGTGGGATCCATACAGCATCATAAAAGACACACAACTCAAAATAGTAAGGCAAAGACTTGGAAAATTAAGCTGTCATAGGAAGCACAGCTTAAAGAGTAGGCCAGAAATGGCATGCTGCATCTAATTAGACATTTTAAAATGAAAATATGATCCCAGGATCTTAGAATATAAGATGAAATGTTCAGGCCACAAGGAAGCAATGTTTTTAATTTAACTTTTAAAATACATTTTAGTACAGGGTCTACAGGGTCTCACTACGCAAATCAGATTCATGGTGATCTTCCTGTTTTCAGGCTCCTAAGCACTGGGATTACAGGTACACGTCACCACACCCAGTCTCATTCATCGTATCAGCATGCCCTGGAATGGGCTCAACATGGCGCATCAGGGAACAAAACAAGACAACAATTAAAAGTGACTTGTCATGCCAAAAGTCAAGAACGCTAAAACTTGAACAAGAGCAGACAACCAACTGAGGTCAACGTTAAACTGAATCAGATATATATCTGAGCAGGGTTTAAAGAAGTCATCATAAAATATTGCACTGAGAATCAGAAATATCTTGAAACAAAGAAAACATATCATTAGAGTAAACACAGGCTTAAAGAAAAAATTAGAAACTAGAAATAAAAAATATAACAGAATATTATATGAGCAAAAGAGTAAAGTGGAGATGATAGAACTTATAATCAATGACCTTCAAAACAGTTCAATATAATGCATTTAATCTGAAAAACAGAGAGCACAGATTCAAAAAATGAAACCAGTTTCAAGGAGCTATGGAAAGAACAATGAAAGATAGTTGAATCATATACCACAAAGAAAAGAGGAGAAAAAACATCCTCAAAGACTATTCAATAAAAAAATGTGTGAAAATTTTCTAATATTGTATGTGCATGGAAGTTCTACAGATTCAAAATCCTGGCTACCCTGAGTAGGACAAATACAGAGAAATCTACACCAAGATATAACACATTAAATTTGAGTTATCGAAAGACAAAGGGAAAGTATCTTGAAACCACCCCAAGATAAATAATGTACTGCCTATAGGAAAATTCAAATGCCAGAGGCTTGCTTTTCTGAAACCATGGCAGCTATGAGAGAGTATAAAAGAAAAGAACTGTCAGTCATGAATTCTATACCTAGTTAAACTATCTTTCTGAGATGGAAGTAGAATAAAAGCATTCTCACATGTAGGAAAAATTAAAAGAATATCCTGCTAGTAGGTCTATTCTGAAAGATTGTTCAAAGAAATTCTTCAAGCAGAGAAGAAATAATGGAAAGAGGAAAGTGATAGCATCATTGGAAGGAAAATAAAAATGAAAAGAGCAGAATCATGAGTACATATAATAAAATTATGATTAGGCATAAGTTTTATGAACATGTGCAATAATTAAGACAGAATTAGAATGATACAGGATACTCGTGGAGGTTGCATTTCTAAATGGGAAAGTTAAGAGTCCCAAGTGGTAATAAGCACACCACACTTAACTAAAAGTAGCTATTTATTGACAGCACTGGGCTGTAGTAAGTCATACATAAGTACTGCACAGAGAGAGTTGTCTCTGCACTGTACATCTCAAGACAGAATCATTTTAAAGGACTCAAATAACTAGAAGGAAATACAGATAAGAACCAGAAGAACAACAGCATGACAAACTTAAGCCTTAGAATATATCATCCAGTACCCGAAATGTAAATGATCTAAAAACCTTAATCACGTGGCAGAGATGGACAGAGAAAATTAAAAAGCAAAAGGCAGTCAAATGCTATTAGAAATAAAAATGTTTTAAATAGAACAATAAAAGGATGACAAAAGTTACAATGCATTCATCAATTTTTAGCTAACTTTTCTAAAAGTAAGTGCAGCCATATTAACAGTTGATAATAAAGACTTCAAAAGAAAATTGTTAGAGATAAGGAAGACCATGGGGACAAAAGGACATAACAACCTAAATATATGAGCCCCAAAGAGCAAAGCAAAACCTTATAAAGCTAAAAAGGCTGGATGCCTGATTATAGTTGAGGGCCTTGTAACATCCATCTTTCATAGATTGATATTACTACTTCTGTCTGGATGTCTCCCTAAAGCCTCACATGCTTCTTGGTAGGACTCTGAGGACAGCATTAGACAGTGGGGGCTTCTCGCTGACTTGTTAGGAGGTGGAGCTGGTCAGAAGAGGAGTCTCACTGAGGGTGTGACCTATAAGGGTTCATTGTCCTTCTTTGCTTTCCGTTAAAGCTCTCTGCTTTCCCTTTGCCACTCCCAAAGAGACAGCCAACTCTGGACTGAGGCTTCTACAAACTGAGAGGCAAAGTAAACCTCTTCTCCTTTAGGTAGCAGCTGCTGAATGTCTTGTCCTAACTACATGCAAAGTGACCAAGACGATGACCAAATGCATTTTTCAAGTGCTCATGGAACATGCACCAAGTTAAGACTATGCTGAGCCAAAGAACAAAGTTTTGTGGGTTTTTGTTTTATTTTTTTCTGTATTTAGGGTCTACAGCATCTACAGGGTCTCACTACATAGATCAGACTTGTAGTGATTCTCTGACCTGTTTCAATTGCTGTCTCAGTGTGTCCTGGGGACAGGACTGGCACAGCATGCTGGGGATCAAACCCTGGCCACTGTACTCTGCCTGAGCAGGCACTTTAGTCCACTGGGCTATCTGGCCAGCCTGAACAAATTGAAAGTACTAAAACTATATACGGTGTGGTCTGGGATTGTAAAGCAACTGTACAGGCTCTTCTGTTGCTGGGACTCAACACAAAATGCCCAGGACTTGCAGGAGAGAGGCTACAATGTGTCCCTGATCTCAAAAGACTCAGTTCATGGCTCCAAAGTAGAACCATGGTGAAAGGGAGTGGTAGCACAAAGATGCTCAGGTCACAATGGCCAGAAAACAGGGCAGGAGAGGAACGGAGGGGCAGGACACAGACGCTAGAGTCTTACCCTCACGATACAGCAAGTGCTGTGCCGCATCACCTCCCTGGCTGGTTCCCAAAGGCAATCACCAGGGAAATATGAAGCACACATCGATAATCCACAGACATAAAAATCTGCCAACATGGAAATCTATAGGTCACAAAGAAGATCTCAAAAGACAGTATAGAGAAAATGAGAAGGAAAGCAGAGAATATCAGCCTAGGTGTGATGCAGCCAAGTAGGACAAGAAAGAAAAGTGCATGGAGCTAAAGGAAACACAGAAGGTGCGAGTTCAAGAAACAAGAAGAGGAAATTAGAAAAGGGAGAGAAATACCGACACAACAGGAATAGAGATTAATAAAGCTGAAACATAGGAAATAAAATCAATAAAGCAAGCAATGAGATTAATTCTTTGGAAAAATTCAATAAAATTCATAAACCTCTAGCAAAACTGATAAAGTAGAAAGAAAGGTCCAAATCACCAATCTTAGGAATGAAATGGAAGACATCATTAGCTATTATTTTATTGTATATTCTAACAGTCACTTAGAAAGCTAAGTGTGTTGGTCAACATTTCATTATTATAATGAAATAGTGGAGACAGACTACTTCAGAGGAAAGGAGGTTAACGTAGATTCCATTGTGAGGTCTGAAAGCAGCCACTTGCTGGATCCAAGGCAGTCAGCCAGGTTGGTGGCCACGGAGTGCCCCCGGCCACGGAACCCACCAGGGGAGCAGAACCTGATAAGACTACAGACCAGAGACAGCTGAACAACTGAGCAGCAAAGCAGCCATCTCATCTGTGCCAATGGCGCAAAGTGGCCCTGCTAAGGGCAAGTGGAAGCCAGGACAGTGCTGCCCAAGCCACCATTGAAACAGAGGCTCTTCTGTGGCCTCAGTGACCTGGACAAGCACCTCGATACTGGTGCTATGGGAATTTAGAGTCAGAGAGCAGTGAGAGAACCTGGGCAGTGTGAAAAGGCACTCAGGCCACTGTGACTTAGAGGGAGACTATAAGAGACACATAGGCCCAACACTGAGACAGTCCAGGGGTCCTGGCTCAGGCTTTTCATGCGGGCACCCTGTGTCCTCTTGTTGTGCTGCCCCACTCAGGCACTGTAGGAACCACAAGCCTGAGCACAGTCAGAGAAGGGGGTGGGGCACCTGCTAGCCTCAGGAATGGAGAGAAGGCACTGGATGGCTCCAGAACGGCCTCTCTCCTGACCTCAGGACACCACTGAGATTGCAGGCTGGAGGAAAGTTGGGGACACTACTCCAGAAACAAGAGAACCCCAAAACAGATCTCAGAAACACTGTAGAATTTCCAAATAAAGGCTTAAAAATGCAAACGTTTGGAGAAGTCAAAGAACAGACAGCAAGCAACTGGGTTTCAAAAACCTCTTGGAGATACTTCAGAGCATTGTCTAAATTATCCTGTGCATGTAACTGCATGACTTTGCCCCTGCTATGTTTCCTAAATTTTCTGTTTTCTGTCTCTTCATTGTTTACAGAAGTTTGCTTTCCACATTGAATCTGCAGGCTCTGTGATCTCAAATAAACTGTAAACATGTTTACATACACTTAAAGGTAAAATTGCAAATAACAAAAATGTGCCATACTCTTAGTATCCTGGAGATAAGAGTTTAACTGGAGAAACTGATCAAAAACAAAATCACATTTTCCCTTGGCCTCCGTGCCAGCCCTGCCCCTGGGGTGTACTGAGACAGCAATTGAGACTGGGCTTGGTGGCATATACCTGTAATCCCAGCTCTTGGGAGGCTGTAGGTGGATCACTACAAGTCCGATCCAGTAGTGAGACCCTGAACATCCTGTAGAACCTTCCCTAAAATATAAAGAAAAAGAAACTAGGTTCAAGAATATTTGAATGATAATAGAACATCCACCTCTGACAAAACAAAACAAACAAGGGGGATATAAATGAAGAAACATTTTGTTGTGAAAAAAATAGGATACACAGCTACTTTCTCTTAGTTCGAAGAAAAGATTTGTACTAATAGTATTTACACAAGATATCATGTCTGCATCTTGCACTCTGAATAACTACTATCAAGATAAAATGCATTGTATTAATTATTGTAACTGTTCTACTAACCTGTTTTGAAATTGTCTCATTGCTATTTCTTATTAAAATAAATAAATTAATAATAATAATAATTGCCTTGGCTACACAGAGTCCAGCAAACAACCCCTTAGAAATCACAATAATAGAAACTGAAGAGCTCAACTATTTCTTAAATCTTACTAATTTCACTCATATTTTGAGTCGCGATGCTCCTATGCTGCCATGACTAAATAGAAGCTTCTATATGACAGTTAAGATTCCATGGTCCCCTAAATGTCTGTGTCTCAGGACGAATAATCAGTCCTCTCTGAGGCTGTACAACTACCAACAAAGCTGCCTCAGGCTAGCCCGTATGTCATCCATGAGCTCAGCCAAATATCACATACCATATGTCAATATTTCTGCTTATATGTCCTCAATGTATTTTCAAACCATTTTTACTTGGAAGCCAAAGTGTCTATCAGAAAGCAGTTTGGAAATATCTCGTTTCCTCTGGGCTTTATGCCCGTGTTTATAGATGTCCCTCCATAACTGAGCAGAGAAGGGGAAATGTACTTTTTATGATAGTAATTCTTTTCTCTTTCTCCCCATTTATTCAGCTGGGAGGAGGAAATGAAAAAGTATGAGCAATGGAGCTGAACGTACTGCAGACTCCATCTGGTTTTGGCAGGCAGCAGCCCCACACACTGTCTTACAGTGGTGTGGGACAAAGGGCAATCCTTTTGCCCTTCACGTAGGCTAGGATGTTATGAGTATATTTCTCTAAAGTGACATCAGAGGACACAAGGACAATACAGAGAATAACGCAGACACCAGCAGCAGGATAAGCCCAGGACAATAAATGCATATTGCTATAAATTTTCAGCCTTTCTTTTTGGGACTAAGACTTCCTTAAATGAAATCTCATAGATTTTCAACTCCTATACATCACCCAAAGTAAGAAGCAAGAGTGTTTCATAAATATTTTGGGGTCCATGGGCCATAGCTCTGACCCACAGAGGATACTGTTGAGGAGCAGAAGGAAGGAGCACCGAGAAAGTAAGTTCATTGCTTCTAAAAGCACACATTTAAATAAAAGTTAAATCATCAGACACTGTGAAAACCCTACTTGACACCTTGATAAATCAAGTATCCACGTTGTTTACTCAACTATTGACTTTGCTACTATAATTAAATGTGAAATAGTGAACAGAGGGCACCCACTTTTCACAAGGAAAACAATCTTTGATTTTTCTCTAGGTCATCAGTGGTGGGATGTACACAGAGGCTGGGGAGTGGGGGTGGGGTGAGAATGACGACTTTACCTGCTCCCTAGGCTGGAAGGGGTCCAGGCCTGTGCACAGAGGATAAAAAAAAATGCACTTCATTTTTTTTTTCTCACTTCTAAACTGGGCCAGAACTCAGAGGAGCACCACTAATTGCAACTTTTCTGCTTCAAAAACAATGAAATAAACTTCTGCAGACCAATACTTAAATTGAACAACCATGCTAAGCACTGTTTCTATAATAAATGAGTGCAAAATGGCTTAGAAATTAACTTTCCTAGGTAGAAGGCTTCATATATAAAGGCTTTGTATAAAATAGGGGAAAAAAAAAAAAAAGATCATCCTATACAGCAATTTTCCTTTACCTAAGAAGATCTATAAAGTTGTAGAAATAAGAAAAAAATTAAAATTAATATGAGATACCAAACCATACATTTCTGGTAAAATAATTTTATTGCTAAACTGATATTTTGGCAATACCTTCTTATCCTACTGATTTAATCCCATTGTTCGATAATACTGTGCACATAACTACATGTGAATTTATGCAATGCATTTATTTGCCTATTGGTAGGACATTAGGCTAGAAAGCCAAAGCTTATAAATTAAATTGTTTAAATGAATCAATAATTTAAAGGATGATTAGCTCCCCTAATTTTAGTTATAACGTTCTTGCTGCTAAAATGCACAATAACATAATTCATGATGACAAGCAAGTTACTGTTTTCCCAATTTTAAAATACTTTGGAGACTTCCCTGAAATTATCTTTTTTAGGAAATTATCAGTTCATTGCCCACTTCCCTGACTAGAATATAAGAAACAGGAGGGCTTAGGTGTTACATGAATGATTCCCCACCGTACCTCTAGTACCTGGGATAGCAGAGAGCACAGAGTTAAGTACTGAGGAAATGAATCCATGAGTCAATGGATGAATGATGTAACAAGATGATTTTTCTCTATCCTTATCAAAAAGCATAAAAAAGTTAAAACTATTATTGGAATTGTTAAATCTTGATGTTGGTTGAAACAATAGCTAGAATACAGTAGTCTTCAATAGCAGCTGATACAGTAGTTGATCAGTTCATGGCCTTAGTTCATTCCATGATTCTGGGGAAGATGGCCACAGTCGTGCTCTATACACAGTGTGGTGTGCATGAGCAGAAGCAAAATATTGCTGAATAGTTTTGTTAGTGAGCCACATTGTTCAAAGAAAGAAGCATTAGTGAAACCAGCTATTAGCCTACAACTTGTTTCTGTAGGTCAGTGATACTTTGAACCTCATTACAAAAATAAAATTATTCACCTACATCTTTCAGTTTTCAGTAAATCACTAGCTTATTAATTCATTACCAATATAGTAACTAAGTCAATCTCTACTGAAAAATTCAGATTCAACAACACTATTATAAATGTCATGCTTTAAGGGCCGGAGGTATAGCTCAGCACATTAAGGGCTTGCTTAGGGAAGTGCAGGGTCCAGAGTTCGGTTCCTGGCCCCACTTGCTGCACTGGCCCTGCTCTGGAGCTCACTGAGCCAGTGATGGAGACCAGGCCTGAACATTTCCTTGCCTGTGTGGGAAATTTGTATCTATCATTTGTTCTCTAAGCTAATGAATCATCTATAAAATTTCAAATTTCATGTAATTTCTAAGAGTTACTCCAGCCTTATAAGTCTATCAGAGCCAGAAGTGTTTAAGTAGAGGAAAATGTGTGAACAATAATAATAGTAATAATGATAAATAATGCATATTTCTTACTTAGTCTTGGACATTCTTCCAAGCACTATCACACTAAATCTCAAGCAATCAAGGAAGCGACTTTCATTCTCTTCATGTCAAAAAAAAGGGGAAATTGAGACTGAGGCCCAGCCAGATGAGGTGCTCAAGGGTCCAAAGCCATGATGAAAGATCCCTGTGACTCATCCTCTTCCCATGTCTCCTTCTTTGAACTTTCTATCACCCTGAGATTGCTGGATCTGAGGGTGCTGGGCATTTCTCTGGACTCTGAGGACACAAGCACAAGACTGTCTCAGACCCTTGCACATTCCGTTTCCTCTGCTTGGAGGACTCCTTTTCAGACCTTCCCAGACCTTCCTGTGGCTGCTCTCCTCTCATCACTCAAGCATCCAAGATCAGAGTCCTGCATGGCCTCTTCCACCAAAACGATCACCCTGAATGATTAGCTTTCTCTTCCTTCCCCATACCCACAGCTAGCTGAAAACCTCTCAGTTAGTTACCTGTTAGGTTTAAAACCTGCCTCCTTTGACTAGAGGAAAAAAGTTCCTTGGTAAATTCACTGCTGTCCCTCTTTTACCTAAAGTCACTCAGGATGCAGGGCAGGAGTGACTGCAGGAATAAATGGATGAGGGAATGAATGATAACCTAATAAGACCAAGTTTCCTATATTTATCTTATTTATTCAGAAAGTATGAATGCTAAAGCAGCTCATGGGATATAGAGGGTCTCTGATGCACAATTTAAGTAAGAAGTATTTTCAGACAAAGCTGAGATGAGTTTACTGACAATATTTAGTAGCAGCATTTCTCAGAATTTCTGCTTTACTGTCAACTGCCATCAAAATAATTATGTAAACATTTCATTTTTTTATTAAATGAATGTGTTCATTTCAGAGAAGAGTTCAGATCTTTTACTAAATCACCCACGAAACTGAGTGACAATATAAGTCATCAGAAACATTAAGCTCACAGAATCTAATACTTCCAAGAAGCCTTAAATCTTATATTAAAATTTATATGCATTAAGTGCATCACACAAGCCATGCGCAGAAATAGAAAGAGCAGTGACCATGTTTCATGTCATCCCTTGGGAAAGTGGTAAAATATTACTTTATTGGCATTGAAAAAGCCTATAAAGAGAACAGTGAGGGGATCTTGAGTGAACTCTGACTGCATACAGGGGCTGCTCGCAGAACACAGAGATGCTGAGACTCAGAGGAAATGTAACACCAAAAGGTCAAAACACTTGCGCTCATTTCCATAAATTATTTAAGTTCACTTCCAAAATCCATACTATATACTGAGGAATGATAAAATAAAACCAAGAATATCAGAAGTGGCATCAAGGAAAGTGCCAAGAGAAGAAACTCGTTGAAGCCAAGATCGAAGACAGTGCACAGCGGTGGGGCAACGTGGACCCTGATGGAAGGAGGTCTCGTGTTCCCGCTGTATCCGCCAGCACTCAGCTCCAGAATGGCCCAGCAGGAGAGAGCCAAGAAGTCCAGGATTTGGAAAGAACCAGCCAGGTACGTCATCACGCAGTCATCATGCAACAGCGAGGGGTAAAACGTGACCAAGGACAGGCATTATTGTGAAATCTAACAGGCTCTTCTCCCGTGGATGCCCAAACAGAAGACTCAGGTGATGCGACAACCAACAGCATTCTTTTTTTTTTTTTTTTTGTCTTTTTTATCACATTTAATAAGAAATAAAAATGTGACAGATTCAAAACACATTAGTAGTACATTTCCAATATTTGATATAATGCATATTGTTGTCCTCCTATTAGTTATACAGAGCACAGGGTGTAGACATGATAATTTTTTAATCAATATTGGTACAAAAAATGTCTTCTCATTGAACTAAAAGAAAGTAGTTGTATACATAATCCAATGTTCCATAATCGCAGTGGGTTATTGGCAAAACTGGCCATGATGGCAGCTGTTCATTTAAGTCTTTTACAGCTCAGCATACTAATCTAGCTTTCCATTTTATGCCTCATGGTTAAACTTTTCTGCTGGGTGGTTAAGAGTCTTGCTTTAACTTGCCCTTAACCAGCAGCGCTGTTACACCCACAGTAGCAATGTGTGCCTCGGGCTGCTCCTTATAGAGGCACTATAGTATTGCAGCAAATAACCAACTCAGCAGAAGCCCTTCAGTCAGAAGGGCCAAACCACTGTCTTCAGCCAGCTTCCTGCTGGGTTTACTCAGCCTTCTGATGATTGTGTGTGTGTGTGTGTGTGTGTGTGTGTGTGTGTGTGTGTGTGTGTGTTTGTGTGTGTGTGTCTAGTGTGTCTCTGTGTGTGTCTCTGTATCTGTGTGTCTGTGTGTGTGTCTGTATATGTGTGTCTGCGTATGTCTCTGTGTGTGTCTGTATCTGTATCTGTGTGTCTGTGTGTGTGTGTGTAGTGTCTGAATACTACATAGTTGTGTTCAAGAGAGCTTTTCATAGAACTGGAGCAGCACTCAGGCCTTGCTCCTAACAGCCACCTGGAGTGCAGCTGCCTTGTGTTCTACCTGAAGCTAGAATCTCTCCTGATTCAAGTGAACCACATGATTTGACTCTCTAAGCAGGGATGGGCTAGCTTCTCCTGAGGAAAGTTGAGGGTCTGTCTTACCTGATATGTGGTGACTAGAAAGTCCCTGGGGCACTTAGGGAATAGAAAGGAGCTCCTGAAAATGTAATTTTACATATGCAAAAGACGTGACCAGCGGGTCTCTCAATCTCTCCAACAGAGGCAGTATGGCTTTCAAACCATCAGCCTAAAAAATATATATTTAAGCAAAGCAAGTAAAGCCTTTGGTCATTTCTAACACTCAGAAAAGTGCAACTAGAGCAGTTAATGATGAATAATGGGCTTTTTCTACATAGCAGAGAAGACTTGGCTGCAAAATACAGAGAACTAAATCCATCAACCTCCAGTCAGTTCATCTACAGAAAAACTAACAAGACTTTTAAGCCACTGTTGGTTCGTAGTACATACATCATACACATCCAAAATGTGAGTGAGAGAAACAGCCTCAGGATCTCCAAAGAAACTGAACAGAAAGATTCTTCCGAGGTGGAAGAGAAAATTTCTTTGAAGTTTGTCAACTTAGGCCTATTTCTCTTGATGATTTAACCTGACAAACTGTAACTGGAGCCTTAGTTCAGCACAAGTACCATTTTGGCATTTGGCTGCACTCATGTTTGAAGCCATACTCACTCCATGACTCTGAAAAATCCATCACTTTCTAATAAACTTCTCCTGTATTTTGCATGGCTGCCTTCATGCCTGCTCTGAATTCTTGCATCTTGGACACAAGGACTGAGGTGCGTGATCTGTTCTTTGTGGTGTCGAGATCCAGCTTCCCAGTGCCATGTACTGACTTACTCAAAGCTGATTGTTTATCTCTCTATGCACTGTGCTGCAGCCATCAATAGGCTTGGAACTATGCTGATACAGGAGAGACCTAACTCGTCCAACAAAACATCTTGTAGTCAGTTAACCTGGTCTATCTGGTGTATATACCAGCTTTTATTTTTAGGGCCCCTTGTTTTTGTTGTTGTTTGCTTATTTGTTTGTTTGTTTGTTTGTTTGTTTGAAAAGCTTAGATGGTTGTCTCTACCACTGCTTCCTGAGACAAAGCTGCTTTTGTTTCGAGGATGACATGCTGTCACTAACTTTGCTAACTTCACCTTGTCCTTACACTCCCTCCACAGGATTACCTACATTGGCACTAGACTCTTGCTAATGCTAATATCATATAAGTCGCTCCTGTCCTGGCCACTGACCTTAGAGGGAACCTATTTGATTATGAGGCACATTTGTTCTAACCACTTCTGTCTTTCTCTCACGAACTGGTAAAACAAACTGTGTTAGGTCTTCTGGCCTCAGTGCTCATGGTCCCTGGCTGTCCTTCTTGCATTATGATTGGATAATCTATATTACCCCTGTAGGTTAACCATGTGATACCTAACCCTATTTGACAGTATCGCTGTTTCTGAAACATCTTTTCTGTATGGGATGCCAATTCAGTGTAATTCATGTGCCAATGGATTCTTAAAAAGCTGTAAACTCACAATGTGTTTTAGATTGTTTGCAGCTAGTGTAAGCATTGGGAAATGAATTCCAGGCCTCCTTTCCTGCAGATCCTACCAGGACACCAACTTGTGCATCGTTTGTTGACTGACATCTCCACTCAATCATTGCAAAATGAATGCAGAGGCAAATTGAAAGTTGCCAACCACCCAACTACTCAGGGAGCCAAGTAAAACAAGTTACACTCAGTCCCCAGTTCATTGGTGAGCAAAGAGGGATGACTTTTGCTCCTTCTCTTTTTCTTGGAGGTGGAAACCCTTTGGAGGCCATGTGTTCCTTTTTCCTCCCAGATGTACAATTCCTAGTTGGTTCCGGTTGTCTTGCCTTTCAAAAGCACCTGTGCAGTTGTCGTAGGTCTGATCACCAGATACTTAAGCATCAAGAAACTTCTTGTTTTTACAATGCCCTAATATAATAATGGCAAGAAAATTAACCATTAATTTTAATGCCACATTCCAGTTAGATCTCTTTTACCAAATAGATAGGGAGAGTGAGCAAAGTGTCTTATATGCCAGTTCCATTTCCCTTGTGGGTGGTCCTGACTTAACGTTCTCAGTGTAAACTAGAATAAATAGAATTGGGGAGTGATACAGAGCCCCTCCTGTGGGTGATGTTCCATCTGTTGAGCCTCCTCCTTCTTCTCTTTTTTTCTCTCTTTTTGACACAGGTTCTTGCTATACAGTTCACGCTGATCTTGAGCTCACTTCTGTAGCCCAGGCTGGTCTCGAACTCACATTGATCCTCCTGCCCCAGCCTCCCAAGTGAGTTACCTTCTTTATTTTTTTTTTTTTTTAATGGGACCAGGATTCCAACTCACAATCTTGCACTTGCCAGGCAGACACCCCACGGAACTATCTCCCCAGCCCCAGCTGACCCACCTTCTAATCAGAAGGACGCCTCTAGGGGCTCTGATCTTAAATAAAAAGGGACTTCCTCCTCTTTACACCAGGTCCACTAACAAAACTTTGGTCTTGTGGCACAGTGAGCTTCTCTAGGCAATATAGGAGAGGTTTGAAGCTCAGCTACCTTTCTCTATGTAGGATCTACAGCAAATCAATCAGGATTTGAGTAGTTGTTGAGAAATACATAGAAATCTTCCTACAACTTACACACAGTTAGAACTATCTTGAAGGTATTCTTATTATTTTGGAACAGGCTTGCAGATTCAGGAAGATCTCAACTCCAGGGACAAGATGATGCTGGTAATTCACATTTTTGAGACCACCTATAGAGCCTGAAGCTGTCCCTGTAGACATTCTAAAGTGGGATTATAGCATGTATCATGAGAAATGTTTTCTTGTTGACATTTTAGAAAACCTACCCAAAGAAGGCCAGTAACGTCAAACTGATAAATCATGCTAACCTTGCTCCCATAGATCAGAGCTCAAATGAAAACCCAATTACATTCCTTGAATGAGTTAGGGAGACTACACAAAAGCATCCCATGACTCACTCTCCTTAAGGACAGATTTCTTGCTTAGTTGGCTCCAGACATTAGGAAGAACTTATAAAGTTAAACATAAAAACTCTTGGCAATCCAAGGTTCTCGCTAATAACTTGCTAAAAGCTAATTCTCTTTTTTAAAATATAGAGGAGGAGCAGGAAGGGGAAAAGGAAGCTGAAGCTCAAGGAGCATCAGAGGATAAAAAGCAGGAAGAACTCCTTGCTGCATTGCCTGCAGCCAAATGTTGCCTGCTGGCTTCTCTACCCAGAAAGTTTACTTAGTAGCTCACTGGTAAGTGATGCATCTACCTGCAAGAAAGGTATCATTGCTTTGTCCTAGCTCTGGCAAAGGGGACATTGAAGTGTTTACTGTGCCAAGGATAAAGAATCCTGGGTCCACAGCCTATACAGATATTCCCAGAAGAAGACAAAGGCCCCAGTCAGCCCCTCGTGTCACCCTCTTGATGCTGAGGACAGAACCTCGGGCAACACTGGATCTCACAGGCGAGACCATAAGCCTTTTGCTCTACAGTGAGCCTCCTCCTCCTTCTCACCTCTTGCTACAGAACCTTGGCTCCTGACTGAGGTGCTGGGCATCGGGGTCATGCTCATCCTCTGCATGGTTTATGAAATAGTTTGCCTGTGTCTATGGATTCTTGGTAATACTTGAACATCTAGTCCCTTTACTGGGCTGAGACGCATGGGCAAAGGTGGAGCCTCAAAGTACCTTCAGCTCACCAGCAACACCTCACTTAGAGCAATGGTTGCCTTTCCCAGGAATGCTAGTTACTTTGTTCTCAATGACCTTCCTTAATAGGACCTCAGCTATGGGCCACCTGGGAGAGCCCTTATACTTATTCCAGAGATCCTGGGGCCCTAGGCCACACCTATACCCAGGAGCCAAATAGATGGCTCAGATCACAAAATATCCATCTTCCCCCGTCAATGCAACTCAATGCAGTGTTTTTAAGGTTCTCCAATCTTTTTTTTTTTTTTTTTTTTTTTTTTTCTGGTACCAGGGATAGAACACAGGACCTTGCACTTGCCAGGCAAGCACTTATTCTACTGAACTATCTTCCAAGCCCCTATGCAGTGTTTTTAAGGACTGACAAGATTCTTGTCATTTAAACTGAGATGACTGTGCTAAGTGTGCAAGCAAGTTTTAACAGCGAGACTTTACAAAACACTTAACCCAAGGCTGCAGAGATAGCTCAGTGGAGTAGGTGTTTGCCTGGCAAGTGCAAGGTCCTGAGTTCATTCCCTGGTGCCTGGTACCAACCCTCCGCCTCAAAGAAACACCTAACACTGGTCTACAAGGTTATGCTTTACCTTAGCCTTCTTCAGTGGCTCCAGCCCAAAGACAGGAAGAACTTAAGCAATGTTTGGCAAACTGATTTTACCCAGTTGCCTCCTTGCCAAAAGCTTGTACATCTCATAGGTGCCCTCGAAACTTTTAACAGATACATGGAAGCTATTCAGCCTGAAAAAGCTATGGTCAACCATTAGAAAGCTTCAGGTTATCAGTATAAGTGTGCAGATATTTATGGGGTACATGTAAGGTCCTCATTACTTTTCTTTATTTTTGGAAGTTTAAATAATTTCAAATAAAACTTACTGTGAGTGATGTTATACTTACTTGCTGTGCTTTGAGTTTGTTTTAAATCTATAACAATAAAATATATTTCCCTAAAAACTGACATTGGGTACAATATTACTCTGAGCGTGATACTTCTTAAAATAGCTTTAAAGTTGTATTCATTTTAATCAAATGACTATTAAACTAATTAGTTTATGATTTAGAGAAGACAAAGTAAGTTTAGTGTGGACTTGTATTTTTTATTACTTCAAAACAAAAATAAAGGTAATAGCCAAACATTTGGCAATTCCAAAATATTACAAGTATAAAAATTAAATTGATTTCTCTTAAAAACATTGGGGCTGTATTTTTTCAGCAGTGGGGCTTTATATGACTAATATTCCTTTTTACCTGCAACTGTCTGATAAAAATATGACTATAAAAATGAAGGTAGGTTCAAAGATTTTTGAAATTAATTTAAACAAAATAATATATTATAAGATCTCTTATATATTTTGTATCTTTCAGAAAGTATTCTTACTATGTTAATTGTTAACTTTTTGCCTTATGTCATATATAAATATTTTTTCATTGTTGTATCCCAAAATGCAGATAGATAGATAGATAGATAGATAGATAGATAGATAGACAGATAGGCCTCAAAATTGCTGTCTGCTGTGGTCCTCACTAAGATGTAGGCAAGTGGATTTATTAAGAATATGAGATGATTTTTTTTCTAAGTTTTGCTACATTCATTAACTTACCATGTCCTACAGTCTACTCATATTTTGCATAGAAATGGGAATAGCTTGAAATGGAATAGTAAAAACTGTCTACTGAGAGCAACTTCAGTTAAAATATTCTAATAAATTCCTTGAATTTCTACTCTAATTTTTCCATTGGAGAGTTTATAGTGAATGTTTACAGTGGCTAAGTGTTTAGGAAAATAAAAAAAGATGTAGCTTAGAAATAGACCACTTGTCTAGTATGAATAAAGCCTTCAATTCAACTGAAAAAAATCTTCCCTGAGGAAATTCAGAAGATCATCAATACCTACTTTGAAAATCTTTACTTCCATAGGATGGAAAACAGAAGAACTGGACAGACTCCTAGACAGTGCAAATTAACAAAGCTGAAAGAAGAAGACATTAAAATTCTAAATAATCTGATATCAGTCACTGAAGTTAAAAATGTAATAAAAGGGGCCCAGCAGGATGGCTCAGTGGTCTAAAGCGCCTGCTTAGGAAAGCTTAGGCGGCTGCAGGGACCGCGGTTCAATCCCCAGCACCACAGGCTGTGCCAGCCCTGCCCTCAGGGCAGGCTGAGATGGCCATAAAAATAAATAAATAAACAAACAAACAAAAGTTCTGAAACAAGAAAAATAAATAAATAAATAAAATTCTAAAAAAAAAAAAAGAAGAACTCTTTTAAAAAATGTAATAAAAAAACCCACAAAGAAAAGGAAGAAAAAAATCATATGAATATATACACAGGATAGCTAAGATGAATGTACTACTAATTTCTATAAGTTGTTTTTAAGGTAGCAATTAATGCTTTTTGACCAAATGTAGTACTTAGATTTGTAATCTGAGTAAATACATTCAAGACAGCAATGTGCAACATAAGAAATACTGTTGGTTGACCAATATGTTTTTAAAATATTGTGTATCAGGACTCACCAAATAACCCAGTGGATTAAAGCACCTACAAGCAGGTGCAGGAGCTGGAAGTTCAATCCCTGGGCCTGCTTGCCCGCCCTGCCCCCAGGGTGCATGGAGACAGCAATTGAGACTGGGCATGATGAGGCGTGCCTATAATCCCAGTTCATGCGAGGCTATAAATGGACAGATCACTATGAGTCCAATCTAGTAGTGAGACTCTGAACACCCTGCAGTCCCTTCCCTAAAATGCAAAAAATACATGAATAAAAATAAACTTAAAAAATAAAAATTGTTTATTATTTCTAATGTCATATTTATTCTTCTTCTATTCTCTTTAAAATAAACTTGTAAAAATTAAAATAAATAAATAATAAAAGAATTTTAGAAAGAAGCAGCCACAGGTCTATAATGCAAAGACAGAGAGTGGAAGGAACTTGTAGAATTAGTACATTGCCTTTGGACATTCACAGTCTTTAACAGTTTTGAGTCAGCTAGGGTATTGTATTACCTGAGAGTCACAGCAAAGACAGAGACTGGTAGAAAGAAGAAGGAGGAGGAGAAGGAGGAGGAAGAGGAGGAGGAGGAGCAGGAGGAGGAGGAGGAGGAGGAGAGGGATAAACTGAGTGAAAAGCAGGATAAAGGTTAACCGGTTAAGGAAATACCCTTTCTCTAAAGACACAATGGCATTTTTCTGTGTAGTATCTTCTAATGTCTAACATGTAGTGTGAAAACATTTTCTTTTCTTAAAACCACATTGTAGGCTTCAATCTTCAGTACTTTTTGTTCTTCTTTGGTGATAAGAGTAGTCAGAGTATGATTTTAAAATAATGAGTCTAATGCCAGATTTCACAACCATATATTAAGACCAGTCTTATACTTTACCCAGTGCACAACAATCTAATTTGGGCCCTGGTTACAGTCTCTCATAAAGAAATTTTCTCTGGTGTGCATTGACTTTTTTGTTTCAAATTCTGTCCCTGAATGCTATAGTTGGGATCTAGAATGCTCCTCAAAAGTCCTGTATGCGGACTTCATAACCAGCCTGTGGTACTATTAGGAGTGAGGCGTAGGAGAAGGAGGACGCTAGGACTCCTGAGACACCCCACAGAGAGAAGTACAGATATCCTTCTTCCTTCTTCCTTTTCACCTCCCCAACTACCACAAGGTTACCAAGACTCCTCTGCCACAGGGTCCCGCCACGGCCAAAGGCAACAGAAGCAAGGGAACATAGATTGAAACCAGGGTCCAAAATACACTATTCCTTCTTATAAGTTGATTTATCTTAGGCATTTGTCAACAGTAATGAAAAAGCTGTCTGGCAAACACACTAAGTGGAGACATCTCAGTTACTTTTCTCTAAAACAAAAATACCTAAGACCCAAGGTTGAAGGAGGAAAGGTTTACTGAGCTCACAGTTTGCAGTCTTCAGTCAATAGCTGAAGAGTGGCACATGACTCAGGGGCAACCATTCACGGTGGTAGAAGGCAGCAAAAGCACAAAGGAAGGCTAGGGGAGTCCTCTTTGTGTCTGTTAGCGTTGTATGTCAGCTATCTGCACTAAGGCTGCTGCAGCATTCACACCATTAATCCCAGTGTAGAGCCATGAATCAACCAGAAACTCTAGACTCAGCCACCTCTGAAAAGCCTGTCTCCTATGATTTCATTAGGCTTTGGGGGTACATCTGTAAACAAACCATAACAAAGGCCAACAGGCCAAGAAAAAAAAAACATGATTTTTTTTAATAATCCTATGAAAATTTGAACGAACACATACAATGTATTTTAACCATTGTGACCCAATAACCTGGATACATGACTCTCATCAAAAGCATCCATTAGAGCTCAGACATTGTCAACTAACATGCAAAATCAGGTACCCTGAAAGCCCCTTGAGAGCTAGGCATTTTGCAGGTAAAGCACATTATAAAGAAAATGTTGTATTATGTTTGATTATAATCACTGGCAGCAAAATCAGCAACTACTGTTGAGATACTTGTTCTGATGCCATTAACACAACTTACAGTGCATACATTATACTTGGTCTCTTCACTATCTAAAAACCTATGTTCCTTTACTGAAATATCTGAATTAATTATTTAAAAGTAGTTGAATACCTATTTCAGTGCATCTTTTATTGGCTCTTAAAAATATCTGTGAAGCAATAGAAGAACCTCTAAATTATTTTTAAAAGAATCAAAGATAAAAGCATGTACTTTAAGAATACAAGAATACTTTGAGACCTCGTTTGGACCCTCCTTTCCAAGATGACGAATAAAAGAAGGACCAATGGTCGGGCCGAAAAGGGCCGCGGTCAGGTGCAACCTATTCACTGCACGAACTGTGCCCAGTGAGTACCCAAGAGTAAGGTCATTAAGAAGTTTGTCATTCGGAACATAGGGGAGGCCACCGCCATCAGGGACATTTCCGAAGCGAGTGTCTTTGACACTTATGTGCTTCCCAAGCTGTATGTGAAGCGGTATTGTTGTGTGAGTTGTGCTGCTCACAGCAAAGTGGTCAGAAATCAATCTCGTGAAGCCCGCAAGGACCCAACGCCTCCACCTCAACTAGACCTGCTGGTGCTGCCCTGTGACCTCTAGCAAAGCCCACATGAGGGGAGCTGGCTCTGAATGGACTGAAGACCATTTCTTTCTTGAGAAAGTAATAATAAAGCAAATGTTAACTTTATACAGCATGTTAGTATACCTGCCAGAGATTGCTTGGGTTAATTCAACCTATCCAAGTTCAAGTTGGCACTCTGAAAATGAATAAAGAGGAGCACTCGGGGGGGCGGGGGGGGGATACTTTGAGAATGTCACCAACCAAAGTGGTGGCACATGTCTATAACTGCAAATATTCAGGAGGCTGAGTCGGGAAGAGGGCAATTTCAAGCCAGCTTCTTGAGCTTAGCTAAAGGTCATCTCAGATGCATAATTTCACATAAGGCACATGTAGATTACCCACCACAAGCATGTACTATACATTTTTTAAAAAATAAAATAAAATAAAGGCACTGAGACTGTAGCATAGTGGCCCCTGGGATTAATTCTCAGTATCACAAAAATACTTTAAAACAAAATAGAAAAAAAAAAAAGAAGTGATACAAATAATTTTTTCTAACAGTCTCTATTGTTTCAGCTATTTCCATATTTTTAACTCTATAACTAGCCCTGGGATCCCCAAAATAATTCTTTAATCTTATTAGTTCGCTTTCATTCCCATGACTCTAAGAGATTCAAACAAGTCTTGACATGGAAAAATGTTACGTATCCCAGCCTTATCCAAGGACAAATGATAGCCAAGGCCCAGAAAATTCGATACTACCAAAAGAGGAGGCAAAGAGCAGATACTCTGACACTGCACATCAAAGAACACATGCATCCATAAAAGTGATAAAGAAGTGCAGTGAGAGAAAGACTCATCCAGATGGTAAGGCACAACTCAGCACCAACATCACAAAAGCCAGTCCCTTCAAGGAGCAGGATCTGGTTGACCGCATTGAAATCAACTGATGTGTCTTGAAGGATGAATTATTGCAAAAGGTCATAGGACATGGTTAAAAGCTAAACTACAGTGAATGATGCTCTCAAATGGAACTTTAGTTAGAACATGCAGAGCAACTCCAGGTCATAAGAATGTAAGGTAGACAGGTAGGCATCCTATGCAGATCATCTTGAAATTATAGTGGTAGAACAAAAATGTTAGGGGAATAACAAGCCTCAGAAATGTCTAGTCATAAGATATTATTCACATTCCTCCTTAATGTGGGAACACTTAGCTTGCACTGGATATATTAGCTAGTTTTTACTTTGAGCTTTTCTCATTTAATTGGGATTATCAATATAATTTTCTCTCCAGAACAATGAATGAGGAACCAAAAAATAGATCACTGGGGCCACACGTGGTACCTAAGTGGTTGGCCAAGTGTTTTGCATGTATAAAGCCCTGGATTCAATTCTCAGCATCAAATAAAGAAAGAACTAAGGATTTAATTGGAAAGCCATTTGAAAACTATGGCTGTGAGCAAATATCGTGTCCCCCACAAAATTCCTAATCAAATATTCTTTGCTAATCAATTACATAATTCTTTATTGAATAGTATAAATTTCATTCAACAGTTAATACTTCAACTGAATTTCCATGGTGAATTCAATATGAAATTTCAAAAATTACACTACAAACAAAACCTAGTACAATTATACTAAACAATATCATGCGTAATTTATAGTTGATAACATGCCATTACACTACATTCACAAATCAGATTAATAAGACATAGTCCTAGACAGGGCATTTGGTGCACGCCTATATTCCAGCTCTTGGGAGGCTGAATATAGGTGGATCACTATGAGCTCAACCTATGTAGTGAGACCCTGTACAGCCTGTACAACCTGTCCTAAAATAAAAAAAATAATATTATGACTATGCTCCATTTTAAAAGGAACTAAAGTTTTAATGAATGGTCACTTAATGACTTTTTAAAAATTAATACCTTCCTTTTGTATGTATATATCGATATACATGTTCCACAAGATGAAATACATATATTTTATTCTACATTTAACTGTTGCAGCTGAGTGGGCAGAGCCAGATGGTGGATAGATAAAAGAAGGCATTGAAAAAGGTATCAGTTGTTACAGGAAAGGTAAATTATAGTCACGCATGACATTTGTTGCTAATTATAACAATCATCTTCCTCGACAACGAGAGGATAATGATATTCAATCAAGAGCACGTACTCACAATTTCCTCCCCAGGCTCCACAGCCCATCTGATTCAGATCCTGCGGCCTCCTCCAAGGAGGGATCAGATTATTCTTTCTGGAATTCCTTCTAAATCGTTCTTTAACCCCTTCCTCGATCCATTAGCCAAAGAGATGTTGTCATGGATCTGAGCAATCTTATGAGGGGCAAAGCAACAAACGAACAGAGGATAGGACAACAAGAGTCTACTTAAAGTCAAAAGATAAACATGAAGTATAGAAGCAAAATATAAATGCTAGAAAACAATAACTTTGTCTTGCAACCAAAAATACAGTAAGCTATATGTATGATTTGACTTAGGCTGTGTTGAATAATTCTTAAGGTATAATAATTTAAGAAGCAATAAAATAATTTCTACCTTTTGTCTTTAACCTTGCATATATCTGAAGCCACCCATTTCAATGCTGTGTAAGTGGAACAAATTATTCAACACAGTTGTTGAATACTAGAAAGTGACATTCAAAATAACATTGTTCTTGATTTTCTAGCACATTAATGTATACCTTTGCAACTACATTATATATCTTTTTCAAAATATGTGCTCAATTTTTAAATACTTTCTATAATGAAGATGATTATCATCCCCACCATTGTCAGGATTTACAGACCCCATGCATTGATGCTAATATAAACAATACTATGTGCGTTGCCATTTATGTGTTAAGTATGTTCGTTCAGTTAGAACCACTCTTGGAGGTGCATGAATCTCTAGGTTTTGTGAGGCATGACACATCTAGGGGTCTCACTCTAAGAAAAACTGAAAAATTACAAGTATTTATTTAAATTTCACACATAAATCCCAACAGATTTCAGTGTACACATTCTGGCAGATACCACAAACATTGTATGCTCCAGCAAGATAAGACTTTCATTAACTACATGTTTGACCTATACCCCATTACATTTCCCCTACATATTTTGGCTTCAATCCCATTGGTCCCTTCATCTAATCAAAAATTTCTACTAACTTTATGGAGAGTAGGTAAAAAATATAGCCTCTTTCCCTTTTATTTTTTTTAAGCCTCTTTCCAATACTTCAAAATTTACTTTGTTTTTGCTAGATTAACAGTGTTTGACTGTTTCACTAACTTTATTCATTATTAGTAATAGCAAAAGTTTATTGGAAGCTTTGGAAAACATATCAAGTCTTCATACATGGTAGTACAGAACTGAGTCTGATTTTTCCATACGTAGGTCCTAGTTCTAGGTAAGGGCATATTTTAAGCTTTCTTTCCCCCCTATTACCCATGTTGGTCAGTCTACATGACATTCTCATGTGCCCCTGATACTTCCTATGGTACTGAGGGTCCAGGCAGTGCAGGCAACCTGAGAGTCCTTTCCTAAATCGGCATGTCTATTGGAATTAACACGACACAGTGAGCCACATAAACATATCCCAATGAACCCTATCCTAATGTTTCCTCATTTACCTTTTCTTTACATGATCCCCCAAATACTATTTGATATGGAGAAATTTGGGGGATAGCAAATATGCATTATGTTAATTGTACATTATATTCACATGCATACATATACCACAATATATCAAACTATATACCTTAAATATGAATAATTTATTGTATTCTAATTACTCCTCAATAAATTTTGATTCGAAATGAATGTAGCAAGGAATGTTCCCTCTCCAAGGGGAACACACTCAGGAACTCCCTCCTATCCATCTCTAGGACAGGAGCTTTCTTTCGCTCAGTAAATATGTTCTGCTCATAAAAAAATTAAAATAAAAAATTAAAAAATAAATTTGACCCCCCAAAACTATTAGAACTAAGTTACATTTAATAAGATCAAGTCCAAGAGCAGTACTTACAAATTTATTACATTTAGTTTATAAATGCAATTAAATTTTTAAAAAGCAACGCTATCTTACAAGCATCAAAATATGCTTCACTTCAGTATGAAGCTGATGTAATATAAATCAGTGTAATTATTAAAAGACACTCAAAAAACTCAAATTTGCCCATAATCCACACACAGAAAGGCCTTATTGTTTAGAAACAGCTTTATTAAAATATATTCTTCATATATTTTACAAGTTTCACATGTAAGTATAAAGTTTGCTAAATTTTAACATATGCATACTCCTATAAGATCACCAAAACCAAGTTAATAGCCACAGCCCAAAAATAATTCCTTGTTTTTCTTTGCAATTCCTAAATATACTAAAAAATGCAAAACTTTACAGAGATAAATTAAAGAAGACCTAAGTGAAAGGAGAGACGTACTGTGTTCTAAGATCAGAATGTTCAGTGTCATTAAAAGACAATTCACGGGGACAGTAAGATGGCTCAGCAGACTAAAGCACCTGCTTAGGCAAGCGTAGGCAACTGCAGGGACTGTGGTTCAATCCCTGGCACCACATGCTGCGCCAACTCCACCTTCCCTGCCCCTCACCCTCCCAGCCCACCCCCACCCCCAGGGCAGGCTGAGCCGACCATAATACAAAAAAAAAAAAAGACAATTCATGCGCGCACACATGCATACACACCCACATATGCACACGAAGATGGCAGTTCTCCCCAAATTGATCTAGATATTCAGTAAAATCCTTGATAATTTCAGTGAGATTTTGTCTTAGAATTGATAAACTGATTCTAAGATTCGTATGAACATTCAAAAAGACTTAGAACAGCTAAAACTACTTTGCAGAGAATTATAAATTTGAAGTGTTTAAACTAATTCTAGGATTTATTGCAATGCTACAACAATGTGCCATTGTTATAAAGAAAGAAAAATGTTTTGATTAATATAGTGACTTCAGTGCCAGCCAGATAGCTCAGTGGACTGAAGCGCCTGCATGAGCAGACACAGGGACTGGGGTTTGATCCCCTGCACGATGTGTTGGCCCCACACCCGGGGTGCACTGAGGTAGTGATGAGACTGGGCGTGGTGGTCTGCACCTGTGATCCCGGTGCTTGGGAGGATGAAGACAGGAGGTTTCAGAAATAACTTCACACATTTATGGACAAACAACTTATGAGAAAGTTTTGACAATTTGCCAACTAATGGTTCTGGAGCAATTGGATAGCCACACACAAACACAAAAGCCCTTTGATTGATGCTTTGTATTACATATAAGTTTGCAAAGAAAAATAAGGAAACTTGGGGGCTGTTTTATGTATATACACATGTGTTAAAATTTACCAAATGTGTACTTGAAATATATGAATCTTATCTGTCAGTTATACTTCAGTGAAGCTGTTTTTAAAATGAAGACATTTATGTGTGCTTATCACTCAAGTGTCTTCCAGTAAACACAGTTAGGTACACAAGAGCAGATTAGGCATAGCTAGCAGACACTGGTATTCATACAACACAATAGCTATTATGACCACTTTGGGGTGATCATCACAAATTTATACTAGCACTTTCTGCAAGATGAAACACACTTGTGGAAATAGCGTTTCAAATGAAAAAGCACTGCTTGTTTGTAGTGCAGAAGAGATTTTGTGGGCTTCACACCACTTCTGATGCTTCTTAATCTCATTTTTATGGGGAGAATAATGACTGAGTAGAGGGGTCACCAGAAATCTTCATTACTGCCTCAGTTGCCACCCAGCTGGGTGACCAACCAGGACCTCAGCCCAGGATTTGTACCATAAACTCGGATAGTTTCATCTGTGCTACAAGAAGATGTGAAAGGGTGCAAAAACGTCACACTCTATAGACTGAAAGGTATTTTACTTAGCATTTATCCAAATCCTTCTAAATTATTTACAAAGAAATTAACATCAAGGCAGATTTTGTGATTGTCCAAGTTTGGATAATGACAGAGCGACATCTAGAATCTATACTTTCTTATAATCAAAATTCATTGTCTTTTTCTTATTATTCTTTCAGTATTTCTCCCTGCTAAATAATCATTAATCCTTTCCCTAGATAAAAACCATCTTCTTGCATTTTACATTAAGTCCATTTTTCTTTAGGTATGATGAAAAATATCCCTGCACTGTTTTCTTTTGTCAAGCCCATCTGCCGACTCCAGTTTGACCTTATTGAAAATTAGCTATTTAATTTATACACAATCAGGACAATGTCCCCTGATTTTGTGGCTATCATTTTAAATATCCTTTTCCATTACTGTGGTGAAGACAATAGACTCTATCCTCCATCTAGAATAATTGTCTAAATCCCCTTTTAAAACAACAGTACCAGGCTAAGAGTAGTTTCTATAACAATAGACTTTTTTACTGACAAGAGAAATATGCAAATACAGGAACCTCTTCATTATATTACAACAATCCAGAGAGAATTAATTCAATTTTATATTTAAGTATCCATTTTTTATTTCAAAATCATTTCATACTCACTCATGAAATTATAGAAAATAGAAAATTTTAAAACAATCAAAATGTCCCTTGATTTTATAAGTCAGAGGTAGTAATTATTAACATTTAACCCTTTTCAATTTTATAAATATAATTAATGATGTAAACTAATGATGTTAGCTAGTTTTATTTATACAGAAATATAAAGCTGTGTCAAGTGTAAATTTTGTGTCCTTCTTCAGTGAACATATTACCCTTTCCCTGTAACTAAAAGTGCTTTCTATATCAACCTAAGAGGTACAAATTCTCACCACTACTCTTACTGCATCGCCTAACCCTCCCCGCTTGCTGAACATGTATGTAATCTTTAAATTTTTATGATAAATAATATAATGATAGCAATAGGCATCTTAATCTCCATTAGAATTTCTGATAGTTTTCTTAGGATATATTCCTGGAGAGGCAACATTTAAGTGTAAAGCTTTAAAATGTGTCAATTATAGATGCTCATCTAACATAACCCAAATCTAAATAAAGGTTGTGTGCTTACTACACTTGAACATAAGAATGGAATGCATACAAACTCTCTTTTTCCATGCAAAAGCAGCTAGCAGAAATAGCAGCTAATTTTAAACATTTTCTGTTATTTCCCTTTATAGTAATAGTAGAATAATGTTTGCATACAAATTCCCGGTATCTGGGTATTATGGTGAATCTGAAACTAAAAATTGTCATTGCCCTAAAGACTGGTTTCTAGAAGATCTATTTAAGATAAATTTTTAATAAAGGCATAAGCACATGGCGTCACCATGGTGATAAAAGGGAGCTGGGGATACCATTTGATGGAATATAGGTTGAATAAAAAATAGGTGGATGGTACCCGAGAAGCGATTCAGCCAAGAAGGGCTCTGAAGCAGAGTCAGAGGGTTTCTCTGAAGAAAGAAAGAATCACAGAAGGATTCGATTCCAATTAAATCATGGAAATGCCATATTTATTTTATTTCACAGTCTGAGGCTACTCGTCAGATCCGTAGGCTAGCTAATCAGAGTTCAGAGTACACACACTGAGCAGACAGCGGGCAAATCGCAAAAACCATCCTTGCCAAGAATGCTTCTTATAACAGGCAGCATAGCTTAGCTGTTACTGAACTCAGATCTGCTGGGGCAAAGGAATGGAGGTGAGGTGAGCCTGGTGTCCTCGCCTCAAGTGGTGGCAATAGTCGGACAGTGTCCAGGTACAATGAGACCACTGCCTAGGACAGAGCAAAGGAAGCCTTTCAAGAAAAAAAAAAAAAAAAAAAAAAAAACTAAGGGTTTCTTCCCCTGCTCATGCCTGGAGTAGAGAACTGTAAATGTGTCTTTTGGGCATACAGTAGTTATCTTAAGGACTATGTTCATAATTGATTATTCCCTTCTTAGGAGAAATGCAGAACAGTGGGCAGCGAGCACAAGGATGCGAGTATTTGACTAAACAGAAATGTATGATCAGGACAAAGATATTTTATTTCTCTGACTCTTAGTTTCTGCATCTGTCCAATGACACTAGTGCCCCAAAATGTTGCTCTGAGATTCATACTTAACAGAGTACTTAGTACATCACTTACAGTACTATCACTCATGTTTTTTTATGAACCAGCATAAGAAATAGTGATATATTTCCACATTAGTCTTAATGTAGATGAACCCAGATGGGAACAAATCAAAAGACTACACTAACCGTTTGAGAGGAGGAATTTATTTTTGATCTGTCAATCTCTTTCAATTAACCTTGCTGCAAATATATTTTGCTAGTGGATGCATCAATTAGCAGACTAAGAAGCCTACAGTAATTGCACTTCCAGCCTTGGAATTGTGCTCTTAGAATAAGAAATAAATACATCCAGACTATAGTCCATCACGATGGACTAAACCAGCACTGCCTACAGGATACCGATGGCCAATTGAAGTCACCCAGCAATCTTGTTAAAACATAGATCCTTCTTCATTGTTTTTGTGATGGATCCTGGGATTGATTATGCATCTCTAGCAGTCTCCTGGGTTATGCTGCTCTGAGAAGCTCTGAAGATTATGTCTGTCCCACAGGTTAAAGGACTAAACCAATAGGTGCAATGTATCCCTTGGGGCGATAATTGGCAATTCTGTAGAGAAGTCACAACTGCAAGAAGATACTGCTGGCATCTGTCGAGTAGAGGCTGGAATGCTGTTACATGTCTAATGGTGTGTACAAAGGACAGTCCCTGTCACAAAGAATTGTCAGACCAACAGCCCATCAATGTCCAAAATGATGCCTAAGTTGAAAAACCCCAGAGTAAACAAGTCTAGGAATCAAAATCTTCCTCACCTAGGTAACTAGCACTGAAAACTAAATGGTCTATTATTTACACCTGGAGACAGAACTAAAAGAAAGAAAAGGAAATGAAAGAAATTTATGGAGCCAGAAATAAAATTTAAAATATGTGTTTCATACCTAAGGGAATGAACCACAGCAGAAAGCGTATAGCAGCCATGGTTTATTCCAAGTAGATACAACCCTCAGGGTTGAGGTTGGAGTTCTGGAATGTGGTAGTGGTTTTAAAGCCATAGAGCCAGGGCACAATGAAGAGGCCAGAGGTGTTTCACAGGAAAAGTTAAGCATGACGTCCCCAGAGCTCCTACCTGGGGTAGATCCAGATAGCTGCCTGAAGATAACCAGAGGATGCCTGCCCATAGTAGGTGTGAGATCGTGGGCTACAGACACAAGTCCAAAGCCACACTCCATGAAGATGACTCCACAAGCCAGGACTCGAGTATGCTGTTGCTAATTGCCCTTTCCCAAATCTGGTATTTGTCAAATCTGCTGACATTTGACAAATTACTGTCTGACAAACTAAGGTTGGATTGATGGGATGAAATCGGCTGGTGTGTTTATTGATAGGTATTTTCCCCTGAGATTTCCAGTTACCTCAAGGAGCTAAGTTTTATGTGGCCTTGAAGATTCTACAAATGTACTTTCCTTAGTGAAATTGTAATCAACATCAGCTATTTGCAGAATTTAATTGACTCACCTGGGCAAATTGTTCCTGTAGCATAATGATTTATGTTAGGTTAAGAAAAGATGGAAGAACTGAGAGTGGGTGGTAAGTAAGAAGCTATATAGAGAGGGTTTATCATTTCTGATTAGTATGCCCAACATTTCTGGAAAAATTTCTAAATGCAAATCTATGAGTGGGCCCTGACAGAAGCTTAGCTGATATCATGAGACTTTCAGGGTTTCCACATATGGCAGTCTAAAAACTGGACAGCGAAGCTCCTATTTTGGTTTTCTTAACAGAAATATGTATATCTTTCCTGTGTTTGATATTCGATGGGATCAGCTGGGAAAAAGCAGTTTTCTTATACTGTAGCGTGCAGTGGTACTCGCAGCTACCCACCTATTAGAGAAAGCAATGCTTTTTACTTACAATGAGAAAACCTTAGTATGCCATCAAAAAGGAAAGCAAAAAATTAATATGATTCAGAAATCAGGAGTATAATGTGAGTCTCTTGGTGTGTATGTATGTTTATACCAAAGTTTGAAGATTATATGACCTCTTACAAGGTTGAGAAAATGTGAAAATATTATCTCCTTCATAGTCTTTGAACTTGCTCCAATTTCCAGGTCAGTTAATCAGCATTATTAAATGCATATTATGTTGTATAACAGGAGACAGGTCTGTAACCAACTGTTAGTATGGGAAAGAGCCTAAATTCCCTTTAACTGACGCAGAGTGAAAGGTGCAGAGTGAATTGTTTGTGAAGACTTTCCTTTTTTTAATCTACTGAGAGAAAGGGATGGAGCGAAAAGACCCCAGGGCAGCTGCCCTCTCCATTTTGCCTTGCTTTGCGTGATGGGAATAAAGATATAGCCTTGTTTTAAAATGCTGCGACCCGGAGCTCACCCTCATTGGTTCATAACCCTTGTGGGCAGTGTTGTGGATTTATGCAGCCCTCACAATGGAGTCAAAATCTCTATGCTATTAAAAGGACATGTCCTATTTTCTTTTGTTTGTTTGTTTTCTTTTTTCTTGTTTTCCATGTAACTCTTTTTCAATCCTTGAAGACTTGGTTGGTCAATTTCAAGACCAGCCAGAGTTTCTGGATTATTAGGAACCTCTCCAAAGGGGCGGGGGGGGGGGGGGGTTCAAAAGCAAGGACAGATTACATGTCTCCCTACACCTGACCCTCCCATAATTAAACTGAGGAGCCGAAATCAAATTCTAACTGGATTCCTAAAATGGTCTTTGTGTGAGAATGTCTTTTCAAACAAATAATTATGGTGAAGGCTGAAACCTCACAGTTTACAAGCAGGAAGCAAAAAGAAATAGATTTAGAGCTGTATGTCAACACCAGCCATTATTACTATTAGGGTACAATTTTCAGGATCTTTTTTTAAGAATGCAAAATAAGGTTAGTTGGAGCATGCAATTGTAATCCCTCTCAGCACTTATCATTCTTCAAACATTCAATAGCCACCCTTAATACTATTACCTCTGGGACAACATTTGAGCAGGCCCCTGCGATCTAACAACAAGAGACCCGGGAGAAAGACTATGGTTTAAAAGCCTGGTTAAAGATTAACACAAACAGTAATAAGAAGGTTCTTAGGAAAGAACCAGGACAGCTGCAGCTGCATCCCCGCTACCTGCTGAGGGTTGCTAAGCAACGTGGGCCTACCACTGCCCCTAGGGTGTTTTACTTTACAATTAGGATTTGTGAAGGGAGTGGGGGGAGGGGGGTGGATTCCTAGTGAAACTGATGTAGATCCATATACATCGATACATGTTGTGTTATTTCTTTTTAATGGGAAAGTGGTGTCACTCAGTCCTTTCAAAGGTAGAACATGCAGGATAAAGCAGATTTTTTTTTCCTATATAGCTGACAAAAATCTAGCAATAACATGGAGTTTTAAAAGTGACATTTTGACTCTAAGGGAGGAATTATTTGCAATTTGTTTTGAACAGAAGCTCAGTTCACGCCAGTGGTGAACCTCCAGACAATCATTAGTTTAAACTGCCTGCTATGTGTTTAAAAATTTCAGTCAATTTAGAGCTGATCTGAATTGCAAATGTGATGGTAATAAGCCATTAGGGAACCGCATATCTCTTTTTTGCACTTACAACCCTCTGCTTTAAGGAGCTCCAACTACACTGAAATATGAAAATATCATTTTAATCATGCGCCGTGTCGACAAACGCGGAAATGCTGGAGATTCAGAAGTGGAAAAGCCACGTTTAGAAGCTAAACAGCGGCGCTGCGACAGGAAGGAACCCGGACTGTGCAGCGGACACCGTGCTGAGATTCTCCCAAACGCAACGATTCTGTTTTGTTTATAACGGAACATGGTTGGCCAAGCCTAACACCTGAATAAAATTTATTTTTCTTGGATTTTGGAGCTACAGTTAGCCCACATCTTTCATGAAGTCATTTGGGAAATCAAGGGAACCCAGTTCTATAATCAGATTTCGGCTTACAGTTCAAATAATTAGTTTTTAAGGATGTTTATCAATAAAATGTCTCCCTCAAATAGCCCTACTTCAGTTTTCTGGGATAATCTGTTACAGTCATGTCAATACCATTAGCGTCAAGAAATAGTTTATTTTTTCCAAGTATTTCATTTCAGATGTTCAGACACATAGCACGTAATATATCACGATCCTTACAGTTTGTTCCTTGTAAACAGTAAGTTTAATTGAACAGAGGAGAAAGAACTGACCCAAAAGGGGGTTTTTGCTATATTTTCAGGGGTAATAAGGTGCACGTGCCTGACTGTTGGGTGCATATTTCTCAAACCATTTGATTTGAAGGCAAGACAGAGGCAAAGTTGAGGAGGAGCCAACGCAGACTAGAGCCTCGAAGGAAGAGCATTTAGCAGGTGCCTCTTGGCCTCCATGCCATGCACTGCCTTCCTCTTGGAATTCACTGGAGTTTGGTATTGAGCTTTGTTTGCACCCTGTGAATAGGATCCCAGAAGCTTCCTTTTCACCACTTGTAGCAATCTTTGGGAAAGATGGAAACTGAAATGTGATGCGTTCATGACATGTTTTCTCTCCACAAATTAAATATTTGCTGAGATAAAGGGTAACATCATTGGTAAATATAGCACAAAATGATAGAATTTGAATCCCAGCGGGGAAATCTTAGTTAGGATTTAACTCCAGAGGCCTTAGTCGTCCCCAAGGTCAGGGCTCTGGCCAATCCTGTGTTTGTTTATTTCCTCCAGAATGAAAGATAAGGTCATGAACTCCATGATGTCACTGCTGTTGGTGAAAAGGGACCTCCTCCTCGTTGCCAGCTTTTAGGTCCTATCTGGAATGAAAACAATTATTTTAAAGTAGAATTAAATTTGAAAAAGAAAAAATAGATATTCAAACATATCCCTTCACTTGAAATTTTTTTAATTCCTCCTCAATTTATCCTTACAATAGGAAAGATACCAGCAAGGTTGAGGCCCAAAATGTGAAGCAGAGATGAGGTCAATTATGGGTGTGCAGGAGGGGTGCACCTGTGCAGGAGGAAGCCCTGCACCTGCCTCTACCCCATGCCTCCCCCTTGCCAGCTCCCTCCATCTCTTTGCTGAACAGATATTTACTAATTTTCCTGTAAGCGTGGGAACTGTGTTAGGCACTTTAGGAAAATAAGGATGAATTGAACAATTCATACTGCACACCAGAAATGGACTGGAAGAAGCAAAGCTTTTTACAGACATAAGGGTCATCGGACACACAGGTAGAATGTGTCACCGAGTACAAGGTGACCCACAGTGTGAACACTCAGGGCCGCAGAATCAGAAAGGTTCAAGGCCCCGCTGTCCTTTGACACTGAGAGACACTGAGGCACTTGCATGAACCCCCCGCCCCACCCCATCTGTTTCCTCACCTAAAAAATAAGAATTGCTCAACAGATCGTGTATTTATTTCCCCTGTCAGCTTCCTATCTTCTCCATAAAGATGTTTTCAATCTTCTCAACTCTCTTGAAACCTCTCACTTCCTTTCAAAGAGGATCTTAGCTCCCACCCTGCAGAGAAAATGGAATCCCTGGGCTGGAAACACACTGGCTTTCCTGCGAATCTACACCCTTCTGACTTCTGCCCCCTGTCACAGATCCTGCTCCAGGCACTCGCCAAGACCAGTGCTTCTCCATCCCCGCCTCTCCTAGATTCCTCCTGATGATTACTTCCTAGCTCCTTCCTGAGATGTCAAGTGAGACTCTGCTTCCTGGGACTCACGAGAGGTGAATCTGCTGGAGTTTGTATTAGCTCACCAACAGCAGGAGCTTCCCTCCTCTGCCCCTCACTGTCTGCTCTGTCACCACTATTCACAGGTAGCTACATTAATTGAAATTAATTAAAGAGAAAAATTTAAAATTCAGTTTCCCAGTGGTACCACGATATCTCAAATGGCAAGGGCAAACAGACAGGACACTTAGGGCTGAGCTACTAGCCCAGGTAATATGGAACCAGAGCCTAGGATTTTATCCCCTGTCCACAGCCCATGTCTACCCTGCATACACACTGCATACCTACCTTGTGTACACTGCATGAATATCTATAACATACTGCACTGGGCACTGACTCATGCATGCACAGAGACCTATAAGATGAGCTACCATTTCAGAAACACTGTTCGTGTGTTCCTGCCGGTGCTTTTCAGTAAATACCTTTACATTATAATGCAGATGAGGGTTCCAAGCTGGGGCTGGCTCAGGGCCTGGAAGGTAGGAAGCTGTGGAGCCTGGGCTGGAATTGAATGTGGACAAACTGGAGGGGCAATATTTTAAGAAAATACAAGGAAACATCTCTCCCCAACACATGCACATAAATACATACATGCACACATACATACACACACACACATATGCACGCATGCACATAAAGTAAATTAAACTGTAACTAAAATCTCAGTAACTCTTTCAGATGCACATCCATCAAATCTTACCAAAAGATTTATGTTTTCCATTTGGACCAGCTCAGAAAGCCAGGCCTGTAGGCTCTGAGGCTGCTACCCCAAGCTCCCTGCTGCTTGTGTGGACATGGGAACAGTCCCAGAAAATCAATGGAAACGTTGGTCTGGCCCAGCCAATGTTGCAGCATTGCTGGTCGCCAGCTCCTGGATGAATCCACACTAAGAGGGCAGCAAGGGACATTATAACTACTTTGCACTGCCAGCAGCTTCAGACCCACCATAAGACCACACTGTTGATGTCCAGGCTTTGGATTCTCCATGCCAAGACCTGCCTAGGCGCACAAGAAGGCTGGTCTTCTTTTGTCTAGCGGTTTTGCCTCCTGATGGGAGGATCCCTGGAATCACCAGTAATGATCTTCTTGGGGACTTCCTTGTTGCTTATGACCAGAGATCAGGCAGAGGTCTAAGCCTCCCTCTCAGCCCCAGTCCCAGGAACCATGAACTGCAGGAGAGCCGCTCACTGTCTTGGCCACCTCCTACCCTTTCAGGAAAACCCACAAGGCAAGTTCTTTGTTCTCTGCAAAATCTCAACACCTCACACGGGGCCCAGACTCAGATGCACATCCCTGGAACCAGAAGCTCCACTGTCTACAGCAACGAGGATTATTGTTTTATATTTTATTTTGTTTTATTAATAGATTATGGATATAGATATAGATTTTTTAGTTTTATATTTTAGTAACGTGTATTAATTATATATTTAATGGGGTTCAGTGTGACATTTCAATACACGAATGCAACATAACACTAACCAAATCCATCTTTACTCCATCTTGGTCCCACTAAACATCTTCTATTTGAATTAATATATGTAGCTACCTCCAGTGGAAGTTGGTGTCGCCGAAGTCTGCGTGTTTCTTCCTGTGAGCATATTTTTGTTCTCTTGTCACAATTTTTGTCATTTTGTGCCCTTCTTCATTCCACAGACACAAATCTCCAGAAGAATTTCCTTTCTTCAGTCCTAGAGCTGACTTCTACATCACCTCAGGTTTTATCTCTGCCCACACGTGGGCAATGGGCATCTTAATTCATAGTCCACAAAGAGAAATTACTATCATATTAAGCTAATAAAAATTTTCAATTAAAAAATACATTTCTCTACCTTATATCCATTGGAATGGCTACTACCAATTTTTTATTAGAGACATCAGAACCCTTGATCATGTTGGATAAAAATATACAATAGTGCAACAGTTATGCAAAATGTAGTAAAGCAATTCTTCAAAAAAATGTGCATTTTACAACTACCACATGATTCAAATATCCTAGTTCTGGACATACACCTAAGAATCTGGAGCCATGGGGCTGGGGAGCTAGCTCGGCAGTCTAAACGCCTATCTGGCAAGCTCAAGGTCCCGAGTTTGATCCTCAGTACCACATGCTGTGCTGTCCCAGAAGGCACACCATATCCGCCCAGAACCAGGCATGGCAGTGCACACCTGTACCCAGTGCTGGGGAGGCTGAGGCAGAATGAGCACTATAAATCTGAGCTGTGAAGTGAGACCCTGTACAAGAAAGAAAGAAAGAGGAGGAAGGGAGAGGGAGGGAGGGAGGGAGGAAGGAAAGAAAGAAAGAAAGAAAGAGGAGGAAGGGAGAGGGAGGGAGGGAGGAAGGAAGGAA
>PVJA010005719.1:0-14101 GCA_004027025.1 Myocastor coypus
TTCAAGAAAAAGAAGAAACATAAGAAGAGGAAATACAAGCCAAAGTTAACACCAAGAGGAAGACCAAAAGGAAAGAGAAATACGAGAAAGTCACAAATAGATGAAAAACAAATCAAAGAAAAAGGGCCTATTCTCCCAATTTTACAATCTGAGGGTGGAAGGAAGCCATTACCTTGGAGGAAAATTCTAGGTTTTGAGGTGAGTCAGTTCATCGGTATTGATGCATATAGCTAAAACATTTCAAATGTTTAGACTCCTTTGGAATTGTCTTAAAAGGAACAGTCTGCGGGGCTGGGGAGATAGCTCCGTGGCACAAGTGCCTGCCTGGCAAGTGCAAGGTCGTGAGTTTGAACCTCAGTCCCACCAAAAAAAAAAAAAAAAAAAAAGGAACAGTCTGCAGTTTGATAGTCTATATTTAAAAGTTGCTTCCATTCTTTAGTTTGGACTTCATTTGGATTTCTAGGTGAAATCTTAATTGGCATATTCCTGAAGTAGTTGTGGAGGATCAGTGTTCCAGATCTCCCTATGTGTAGTATTCCCTTGACTGCGTCTGCCCTAAAAGGCGACATCTATTTGGCCATAAGCCATGTCAAACCCTTGTCTTTGCTGTTCAGTAGATGTTGTCTAAAGCATACCTGTTACTTTTTGTTTCCTTTCTTTGTATTTTAGGGAGGTATCTACAGGGTGTTCAGGGTCTCACTACTAGATCAAACTCAGTGATCAGCCTGTTTATGGCCTCCCAAGAGCTGGGATTGGAGGCCTTTACCACTCTGCTGAGTCTTAATTGCCATCTCCGCCATCCTGGGGGCAGGCCTGTCATGCCTCTGGTTTGTTTACAGGTGCTTTAATCAACTGAGCTATTTGGCCTGCCCTCCTGTTACTACTTTTTTTTTTCTTTTGCGGTGGGGTCTGCTAGGATAGCCTCAAACACAAGGCTTCAGGGCAATCTTGTCTTGGCCCCCATTGCTGGAATTGCAGGCTAGCTGTTCTAATCTTTAATGCTAACAATATATTCTTGGAATACTTGAGAATTGGATGTTGAGGGTATTAAAATGTAGTCCCTTGTCAGAACTGTAATTTTGAGAATGCTTTTTAAGTGCAGATAAATTTTATTTATTTATTTATTTATTTCTTGTTTTAGAACCTTTGCTTGTTCACTCATTTTTATGGCTGGCTCAGCCCACCCCGAGGGCAGGGCTGGCACAGCATGTGGTGCCGGAGATCGAACTGTGGTCCCTGAAGCCACCCAAACTTTCCCAGGCAGGCACTTTAGACCACTGAGCCATCCTGCCAGGCCCCTTAAGTGCAGATAATCTTTGATTGTTCCACAATTGCAAAGGCATTAGTTTTGATAAAATGTGTGGTTTTTAACTTATAGCAGGCTGTTGCAAGAGGATTTTTTAACTATATTGAAAAACTGAAGTATGAACACCACCTTAAGGAATCACTGAAACAAATGAATGTTAGTGAAGATTTAGAAAAAGAAGACCTTGATAGCCGTAGATATAAATACTTGGATGATGATGGCTCCATTTCTCCTATTGAAGAGTCAGAGTAAGTTGCAGCTTAAAATAGCTTTGCTCATTTTCAGTTTTCTTCTTTCCTCTTGCTTTGTAATCCAGGCTGGCCCCAAACTCATGGCAATCCTGCCTTAGCCTCCCAAGTGCTGGGATTGCAGGTATGTGTCACCGTGCCTGACTCTAGTTTTTACACAGTACACACAAAATAAGTGGACCCAAGTACAAGGATTATATTTAAGCTCATGGCTCATACAAGCCTCTCCTTTCAATGTTAAATAGGATGTATCTTCACTGTGAGAAAATTGTATGTAACTTATTATCATTTTATTATTACAGAGCAGAAGAGACAACACATCTTGAACGTGATGTATGTGATGTCAGATTAGTAGTAAGTAGCTTAATTTTTTTTGTCTTTTCAAGAAGGCAGTCATTGGTAGAATAGGTAGTTTCTTGTATCCCAGGCTGGCCTAGAACTCATCCTACCTCATTGTGTAACACCATACCCAGCTTTCCATTTAAACTTTGAAGAAGACTGAATAACAACTTTCAAGATAGGATATGGAGACTAGAAATGCTGTTTTTCCTTTTTGGGGATCCAACACAAGTTCTTACACATACTGAACCCCTGAAAGGAGAGCATATTAACATATTGTCCTCATGTGCAATGTTGGCCCCTGCCCCTGAGGCACTGAAGCAGTTTTATTTTGTTGTTGGTTTTTTTTTGTTTGTTTGTTTTTTTGTTTTTTGAGGCAGCTATTGAGACTGGGCATAGTGGTACATGCTTGTAATCCCATCTCTTTGGGAGGTTGAACACAGGCAGATCACTACCACTCTGATCTATGTAGTGAGACCCTATAGAGCCTTACTAAACACACAAAAAAATTATATATACACACATGAACATTTAGGTGTGCAATCATTTTATTTGTTCTTTTGTGGGGGGGGATTAAACTCAGGCCCTAGCACTTGCATTCTACTGAACTATCTTCCTGGCCTGCAATCATTTCTTAATGCATTGTTTTTTTGTTTTTTTGTTTTTTTTTATGCAGGAGGAGAGTTGTTTCATTTTAAGTTCTGAATTTCCAAGCAAGACGAATGTACATTTACCACGAGAGAATAATAAAGAAGCTGTTTTGTCTACAAAGAGAGTTTCTAAGGACAAATAATGGAGAGCAGAAAAATAACACATGGGTGAATATCAAACAAGGTAAACAATACATAGAAAATGATAGGAGTTTCTTTAGATAGGAAGAAGATACCTTTGAAGTCTTAAAATCAAGAATAAATGACTTAAGTTTGTGGAAGAAACTAAATTTCAAGCTGGGCGTAGTGGTGCATGCCTGTAATCCCAGCACTTGGGAGGCTGAGGTAGGAGGATCCATGGAAGTTCGAGACTAGCCTGGGCTACAAAAGTAAGCTCAAGGCCAGCCTGAACTGCATAGTGAGACCCTGTATCCAAAAGACAAAAAAAAAAAAAAGAAACTAAGTTTCAAATTTTCAAACACTGGAGAAAAGTTGAGCTACCACTTTTGAGTTTTGTTCTTTATCAGTGCTTGTTATTCAGAGCTCAGGTGTCATGAATGTTTGAAAGAAAAAAAGGTCACTGGCATCCAACCAACTGCCACAGATTCTTGGGAACCATTTTTAACCCCAACACAAAAAGGCCCTTGGTTTGATTCCCCAGTTTCCTAGTGTGCCTGGTGGATAGTTTTTCTGTTTCAGCTGTTGTTTTCCTTATGAGCATTATTGTATAACCAACTTCTGTTAAGTACACATGGCATTGCACCATGGCACATACATGTGTTTTTGTCTTACCTTTTATGGACTAAAACTTAAATGACCAGGTGCAAAAAATAAATCCTCTTTTGCAACCCAGAACTCATTGGTTGGTATGAGTTTTGATACATAAAAGAAGGGATATTCCTGCTAGCTGCAGTGGTTATAGATCTGTGATCCTGAGGCTAAGGCAAGAGGAATTAAGTTTGGACTTTATAGTGAGACTGCTCAAAAAAGTAAAAAGTCTGTGATACCTAGTGCAAATAAAAGTGATGTTAATGAGTGTTATTCTGAGACTAAACTTAATGAGCGTAATATAGGCGTAAATTACAGATTTGGTATTTCACTTTTTAGGTGGTGGTACATGAAGATACGTTTTTTTCTTAAAAATTTGTTTGAACATGGGCCTGGAGTTGAAGATAATGTCTTACTGTGTTGGATCATGTTTGTTTAAATGTAGTAAGTAGTAACAGATTAAAATATCTACCAAGTTTAATAAAGATGGTTTTAATTTCAGTTAGGACAGATTGCCAAAACCAACCTTAGATTTCAAATATTTTACACACTGATGTGCCAGTTACACTGTTGAAACAATTCTGTCAGAATAGGCTGTGAGTAGACAAAAATGTCAGCAGTCAGTATTGAGAGTCCTTTGATTCATCATAGTTCACCTGAAGTAGCTACTTGGTGGCAAAGCAGCATTACCAAAAGATGGAAATCCATTTGGCAACGACCGCCCTCCCAAGTAACAAAGCCACCTGGAGGTACCTGCATGTCTGTTTAGGCTGGTAAAACAGGCTTATTAAGAATCATGAAGGATTTTTTTGGCCACTAAATAACTTTCATATCAATTACTATTTTTGCATCATTGTGCTGGAGCATATCACAATTTGTCACTGGCACTGGAGGGTGTCTTGAGGTCTATCCCAATGAGGCCTTTCCTGTGGCTACTCATTGTTGGAAACGCCTCATAAAGTAACACTGGTTTTGCTTTGCTCACAGGTCTGTTTCTTAGGCCTGTTGATAAGGCACTACAAGACAGCAAAAATTATGAAAGACCTAATAATTTTTCTTTTAACTTTAGATAACTGCAAATCCTAGAGGCCTGTACTATAAATACATTAGGTAAGTTTAATTGTTGACAGTTTAATACTGTATTCTGAGCATAATTCCAGTTTAGATGATGAATTTAACTGTTCAACTGCTGGATGATACAAACATGAACTAAAATTTAATTCTGACAGCTGGAGATAGCTATTCAGTCAGTTTAATTTACTGTAACTGTTTGGTATTCTAAATCTTTGTAATTTCTCTGCAGGAAGTGAACTTCATGCATGATTAGAGAAGTAAGTATTTCTAAGAATAAGTATATATTAATGGCCATCTTAATTTCTTTCTTTTTTTTTTTTTTGTCTTTTTGAGACAGGGTCTCGCTATGCAGTTGGGGCTAGCCTTGAGCTCACTTTTGTAGCCCAGGCTGGTCTAGAACTTGTACCAATCCTCCTGCCTCAGCCTCCCGAGTGCTGGGATTACAGGCATGAGCCACCATGCCCGGCTTTAATTTCTTTAATGTATTTTTATGTTACGGCTGGTTGAGCCTGCCCTGGGTGTGGGGCTGGCACAGCATGTGGTGCCAGGGATTGAACTGTCCTGTGGTTGCCTAAGCTTTCCTAAGCAGGCACTTTAGATCGCTGAGCCATTTCAATTTCATTATATACAAGTTTGAAGATCTTGCCCCCCCCAAAAAAAAAAAAAAAAACACAAACTTATACATGACATGTCCTTATAAAAGGAAAAAGACTTTTGTTCCAGATTATTTATTGTCTTTTTTGAGACAGGGTCTTGCTTGAACTCACTTTTGTAGCCCAGGCTGGTCTCAAACTCATATTAATCCTCTTGCCTCAGCCTCCCAAGTGCTGGGATTACAGGCATGTGCTACCACACTCAGCCATGCACCAGAATTTATTCATTTGACAGTTCTACAGAATTTATTCAATTGGCAGTTCCATGCTGTTCATCCAGATTCATAGCCTACATATCTGGGACTGGTTGGCTCTTGCATTATCAAACCCTGAGAATTAATCATTGATTTGACTTAATGCATTCCACATTAATTTTGAGTGGATAAGGATTACAGTTCTGACATGTAGTGACCTAATTAGAATGATCAGTAATAAATGTTAAATGGAAATAGTCATTATACCAGAGTAATGGTTGCTTGCTTGCACTGTATGGTATCTGCACTCAACAGTTATTCCTGCTGGTGTGTTCAAAACACAGTGCCATAGAAATTCAGTATCTGGCATCGTTGGTTTTCTTGCCTTTGTGCATGTTAAAACCTGGTATTTCTATTGATACATTATTTTATGTCTTTTATAATCATTTTAGCACAGAATCTTCTATGCAATGATTTTTTTTTTTTTTTTTAAGTTTAGGGTGTCAGTAAGGCAGATCAATCTACCACAAATGCAAGGTACTTTTGTTCTTTGTCTTCCTTTAGCAGAACAAGTAAAAGCAAGCAAGCACCCATGGGGAAGCCTCATATGAATAAGCTCCAAAGCAGCTTTCACAAAGCCTCATTCTGGATTAGAATGGGCACTGTTGATTGGTGTCCAGAATTGGTCAATGTGGCTGAAATTGACTCACAGGTCATGCTTCCATCACAGTAAACATTTACAGTGGTGACAATGAGGCCTGTAACATTTTGCCTAATACTAATTGAAAAAATGTGAACAATATTAGAAGTGGAAAGTTAAGGAATAATAGAGAATCTAGATCATGTGCCAAAATACCAATACTTTGTACAACTCAAATTTTAGGCTCCAAAAAGGTATTACTGGATGAAGTTGGATATTAAGACAGGTAGGATTTAAACTCTTTTTCTAAAATACGTAGATTGTATCACTATAGGTATATGATGTTATGATGAAGGGCAAATAAAATGTTCAACTGCTCTGAATGGGCTGAATGAAAGTAGCCTCTCTGAACATCTACAGTAACTACACTTTTAGAATGTAAAGTCTCTTGAGATTTCACAATCCCTAAATTGGTGAAGATTTGAACTAGATTAGATAACTACAGGTTTTTTTGGGGAAGGGGGTCTTTTTGAGACAGGGTCTTGCTATGCAGCTCAGCCTCACCTGGGTGGCAAACTAAAGAGTAACAACTAGTGAAAGAATTTTAAAGTTGGAATTTTTATGGTTTGGGCATTGGGGTGTCTTGAAATGTGGGGAACCTTTCATATAATAAAATATAAACTGTTTCCTCAAACAGTTGTCATTGCCCATCATTCAAGTGGAGATAAAAGAATTGTGGCAAGTAATTACATTTTTTCTTACCTACAAATTAGTGCAATATAATAATGGTCATTACCAAGGCTTTTAGAATGAAGTTTCTCATTTGCTGTGGACATGACCATAGAAAAATTTCCCAGTAGGTTTTCTGTCTGCTATCTTAGCAATAAACCTGTTGGGAACATTACATTGCCTAGGTGAACTTATTAAAAGTACTGCTCACCACAAGGCTTGCTTACCATCTTTCCAGATTTGTTTTGTTGGGGTGGGGAGTGGTGGGTGGCAGTAATGGGTTACTTTAGGTGCTTATGCCACTGAGCTGCCTCCTGGCTCACTAGTTCCAAATTCACTGATGACTTAAATTTTATACAGGACAGATGAGATGGCTGGATTAAACTTCAGTTCTTTTAAAAAGGTATGTAGAAGTATAGAAAGAAACTGCACAGGTCATTTCAAAGAGGGCTTACGGGAATGTTTAACCAAGAGCTCTTAACGCAGTGGCCACAGAGTAAAATTCTCCACAGTACGTGTCATAGTCACTCAGTAGTGCTATGTTTTTCTGAGGAGATACAATATTGAGCTGTTCATAAGTGTGGGTGGTAACGGGAAAAGAAATAGATGCTTCAAAATAGTAAAACATTCTTTTCTGCTTTTCAGCACTACCCAGAAGACAGCCTCATTAAAATCATCTTTACTTAATTTCTGTCTAACGTCATTTATTTAGAAACTTTGCACATGTTCTTCGCTCGAAGTTTCTCTAGTGTTTTCTGTAGAGGGAATAAAAGTTTACATAATCAGTTTCACTTATTTAATCAACAGATTGCAGGGTTGGGCTAGGGGAGGCCTCACCTTATGAAATTCTTTAACCTTTGCTCTGTTCTGAGCATAAACTTGTTTTGTTTTCTCTTCCTTTTGTTGTTTCACTTCAGATAACTGATTATACAACCTGTAAAATGTTCATGTAATTAGGTGTTGATATTGCAGAATATTGTAGAAAAGCATAAAACCACCAGAACATAGCAAACAGGTACCTTGTTGCCCGTTTATGCATGATGGACTGTGCCATCCTTCTTTCCTCAGGAAGACACACTCTAACTTTACTCACACGCTTGAGGGTGCTCACAGGGAGACCTGAGAAGAGAGCAAGAATTTTTTTTTTTAATTGAATTTTTAGCAGTCAGCTGTGGAGAGTGTCATTCCCGTAAAACTCCCATCTCCCATCCTAATTCTCCTTTTTAAACAGGCTAGTTTCTGTACATGGCATCTTTGTTAGATTTACTGGCTCACCTATCATTTGTACTTCACCTCAAATGATAAAATGTGCTACTCCCTATTCCTACAAGTGTCTTTCAAAAACATGCAATAGAAGCACATCAGTACTTAAATTCAGGCAACCATCAATAGGTGACTGGATAAAAATGCTTGTGGGGCTCTGACAAGTGCAGGGTGCTGTCAAAGTTGGGGATATAGAGCTCAGAGCTCATGAAATGGGCTTGGTCGTTTGCTACTAAACTAGTACCCAGGCTTAATTAAGTCCTTGAATGTTAATAAAACATACCTGTAGAAGATGGCTTTTCTTTAACTGTTTGGAAAGGGGAATGCTTAGAAACCCAGTTTTTATTCCGTATTTCTTTCTGCCTCTGGCAAGATCTCTCTATAAATGATTTTTTTTTCTTAACAAATGCTTCTTGTAAGGTGTCGACGGCTGCAAGTTTGGAAATTCTGTTTAATATATTTTCACGTTTAGTCTTATGCCAACTACAAGCATATGCAATGTTTTTAAAAACAACTCAAGCTATTAAAGACAAGACTGATGATCATTCTTTATATACAGGGTTTACCTGTAGATCCTGATTTCTTCACAGAAAGTTTTGATACAGGTGGATACAGTGAGGTTTCCATTTCTGACACAATGGGCATATATTCACTCACCTAATTGCAAGAAAGTCAGAGATGTGTGCCACATAAGTAATTCCAAGTCTGGTATTGGGGAAAACCAACTTTTAAAAAAAAGGCTTTCAGATGGACTGCCTTTAGGTTTCCAGTGAGCCTTTACAGCTGACTGATACAGTCATCTTCAAAATGGTAAAACAGGGTCATAAACCAAGATACTACCATGTCACTGGTAGTGAATGGGTCACTTGGTAGAAGAAACATGAATTTATGGCTGTTTTTTGAGATAGGGTCTTACTATGCAGTTCAGCCTGGCCTTAAGCTCACTTTTAATTAGCCCAGGCTGGTCTTGAAAGGCTAAAGCAGGAGGATCACTACCTGCTTTAGCCTTTCAAGTGCTGGGATTACAGGTGTGTTGCCACCACATATGCCTACGTTGTTAATGCCCACTCTTACATTAGGTTTATGCTAAAGACTTACATGGCTTTATTTGATAAGCAGCTAGAAACATACACCAATTGGTATACTTGTATTTTATCTCAACATTTCCATTCACCAGTATATAACCTCTCACTTCTATAGTAGAATGCTAACTGTAGTGACACAAAAACCTGTTTCACACTAAAAGGGATGAAGCTGAAGGGAGTGCACATTTGTAATTCTGTGAACTGAAGCATAAGGATTATACATTTAGGTTTTCCCTTGGGTTATTACCAAGGGCTATCAAAATGTAAAGACCCTGACTTGCAAGCAAATTTTTTTTTTGGTGGGACTGGGGTTTGAACTCGTGACCTTGCACTTGCCAGGCAGGCACTTGCGCCACGGAACTATCTTCTTCAGGCCCGAATTTTTTTTTTTTTTTAACCTGCCCTGAGGGTGGGACTGGCACAGCATGTGGTGCTAGGGATTGAACTACATTCCCTGAAGTTGCCTAAACTTGACCTAAGCAGGTACTTTAGCCTGGTGAGCTATCTTGCCAGCCCTCAAAATGTTATCTATTAATGTACACATAACAAAGAGAAAATTAAAAGCATAATTCCTTCCTAAGATGACCTAAGAGTGCAAATTAGCAGGTAAGTGATAGCCAGGGAGTTCTTTGACAAGTTCATTGTAAACTTATTTTATTTATTTATTTTTCCTTATTTCAGAACCCTTGTTTGTTTATTCACTCATTTTCATGGCTGGCTCAGCCGGCCCCGAGGGCAGGGCTGGCACAGCATGTGGTGCCAGGGATTGAACCGCGGTCCCACTGGGCCAGTTCATTGTAAACTTAAAAAGTGAGGATCATTTTCTGTTTTTGCTTCTGACCTGCTTTTGCTCATTAGGACATGTATTTGTTTATGTGACAGGGGAGACATGAGTTTCACTTAAGTCTTAAAGCTTTATCTTCACAAGTACACAGTGGAAACTAGTACCTTGAGGTTTTGAAAATTTTTCCTGTTCACTGTCAATTGCTACTGTGAGCATACAACACTCAGAAAATCTGCAGGTAATTCTGAGGTGAGAGAACCTACCATATGAAGAAATGAGGGTTAGGACCCTTTTCCCACCAAACTGCAGTTGCAGGTTTCTGTATGAGTTACATTCACAATAATGAGCGCTAGAACATTTACCTGAGAACAGCTTTTTCTTTCATCCTCTGTCTTTTCTTCAAGGGTTAAGTTTGCAAAATCTGTTTCAGCAATACTGACATCACTGATGCTTACCAGAGTTAATTCTGGTTCTTCCATTATACCATGGCCAGAATCAGTCTCCTGTGCAGTACAATTGAAAGTTTTAAAACCTTTAAAGCATTCAAAATGTAAAAAATAAAAGCATTTGTACATTATGTGTGCTATGTACAAATTTAAGTGTGAAAATATATAGGTTGTAGAAGATTAATAGACCAGATTTGCCTCATGACTAGGAGAAACAAGCCTTTGTCAATGTAGCAAAACCTTATGGTAACTGTCTTGAAGTACTGTGACAATCTCAAATCAGAACACTCATATGGCTCAGCATGCTAGCTGGGCTGGACACAGAATTGCATGGCATATCCTAGCTAAAGACAGAAATGCCTATTGGGCTTTTAGCCAGAAATAGACTACTCTTGACATATTTAAAGTCTTGCTTTTTCATTTAAGGAAGTATTCAGTTTGATACATTGTACAATAATGTAGAAACAGATGTGACACAAGCAGCCAAAGAACATCCATTTATGGCCTGAAGGAAGTCCTTATTTTAACTCTCCACTATCTTACCTTAACAGAAGAGCTATTCATGCAAAAAAAAATGAGACCTATGTCCAGTTTAACCAAGCAAGTTATAAACTTGCTTAAGACAAAGACAGTATGTCACTCCAATAGTAGATTCAGCGCAATCAGATTCAACACAGGCTGATTATTCCATAGGGAAGGTAGGAAAGGATAATCTGACAGGCAAAGAAGGTATTTTATAAAATTCTTACAGGAGAGTTTTCAAAATTTGGAATTTTCTCTATATTTTAGGAATACAATTTTGTTTCTGTTTCAAAAATTTCTCCTAAAAAGGAACTTAAAATGTTTATACAATATAAACGTTACTTACCCAGAAGGGAATAGAGTTCTGTAATGAAAACGATCCAGAACTTAGAAAGGGCTCGGTCAGCATTGGCTGAGATAGGTTTTTTACAATTTTTGGAGTTTGAATTGAATTCTCAAAGTATTTTTCATTTTGTGTACTTAATGACTGTGTTGTCTGCTCTGAAGTTCCCATTTCTATTGTCCGTACACATAGTTCAGAGTCAGTTTCTTCTACATGTGGATGCATAGCTAAAACCTGGTAGGTTTCACTTTTATCATCTTCAGAGAGTCCTTGACTTTGTAAAATTGTAACAGTTTCTCTTTCTGATAGGTCTTCAAAGCTCAACCTTTCTTCTTTGCTTTCTACCTGTAATTGGTGTTTTATCGAGCACTCAGTAGAGGCAGAGCCATATGGAAAGCTAGGCTGTACAAGTAACTGTTCAAATGCATTAATCTCAGATAAACTACAGGCTGAACTTAAGTTTCCTACAGACAACTGGAAATGGACACTTTTCTTATTTTGTAGTAGGTCACTCTGCTCTGATAGATCGTTCTTGTTTTTCATATCTTGAAAATAGTCTCTTGCTTCAATGCTAAAAATACTTGGTAGATCAGCATGCTGGCTTCCCTCCTGTGATGAAAGCTCTGGCAGTTGTTGAAAAGACTGTTTAGATCCTGCATTAAGAAATTTTTAAAAATTTACGCAACTTGATTGTTAGTCTCTCAGTCAGGTTACAATTTTAGAAATGACAACTGATATATATATAAATATGAACAGGAAGTTAATGCCTTTCAAATAACTCTAGACCTTATATACTTTCCCCTTTTTTGACACTATGTAGGTAAAGGACAAGGCCATACACACTATGAGGATTTCTTCCTTATGAAAGGACTCAAAATTGATTTAAAATTTTCAAATTAACTTTATTGTGGTAGGACAGCATGAGATATATGTTCTTAACATTTTATGTTTTAGTGGGAGGGGGCTAGGGGGGCTACATACACAGTGTCTCATACAGTGTCTCACCCTCCTCATTACTGGGGCTACAGGCATGCAACACTAGGCCTGTTTTGGTGGCTGGTGCGCCTGGAGTTCCAGGGCTGGCATGGCACATGGCAGCAGGGATGAAAGCTGGGTCCTTGTGCTTGCCAGGCAGGTGCTTAGACTACAGAGCTATCTTTCCAGCCATTCCTAACCTTTAAAGTATACAGTACAATACTGGTAATTTAGGGACAGTGTTATACCTATGTACCATTCATTAGGTACATCTCTAAGATGTATTTTTGTTGCATAATTGAGACCATTATCAATTCCCAGCTTTCTAATCTTGATCTATAAGATTATCTATTTCCACTTATCATTCTGGATAGTATGAATACTTTTAACGTGGGATGTATTTCAGTAATACATTTTAAGTTTTTAAGGCTGAGGATGGCTTAGTAATGGAGTATTTGCAAAATCCTAGGTTTAACACCCAGCATCAATGAGAAAAATGATGCTTTAAAAGTTTTTATAATGGTGGCTTTTAATAATAAACACTAAAAATTGAGGAATAGGGTAGTTAAAATACATAAACTAATTTAGATATACAGTAAGTTATTATTCATGAATTTTGTACCCACGACAAATAGAAAAATAGCAGTGTATAGATTCTATCTTTCAAGATTGCTAAGTGACGCAAATAATATCTCTTAAGTAACAGGTAGTTTAAAGATCAACTTTCCCTTTTTAGTATGCTTTATTGAACACAAATTTTATTTTATTATTGTATGTATGTATGTATTTTTGAGACAGGGTCTTGCTGTACAGTTCAGGCTGGTCTTGAGCTCACTTTTGTAGCCCAGGATGGTCTTGACCTCACACCGATCCTCCTGCCTCTGCCTCCCAAGTGTTGGGATTACAGGCATGTGCCACCACACCTGGCTTGGATGCTAATTTTAATAGAAATATTTAAAGTATGCATACATGAATCCAAATATATATTATGACATAAAAAACTTGGAACATGAAGTTCTAATAGGATAGAATTACAAGTATAGGGAAACTGACAGCAAAGATGCAACTGTTAGCCAGACATGGTGGTGCATGCCTGTAATTCCAGCACGGGAGGTTGAGGCAGGAGGATAAGTGCAAGTTCGAGACCAGCCTGTGCTACAACAGTAAGCTCAAGGCCAGCCTGCACTGCATAGAGAGACCCTACATCAAAAAGACAAAAAAAAAAAAAAAAAAAAAAAAAAAAAAAAAAAAAAAAAAAAAAAAAAAAAAAAAAAAAAAAAAAAAAAAAGGCAACTCTAGATTTTGATCAAGTTCCAGGCCAACCTAAACTATGTAGAGGGACCCTATCTGAAAAATCAAAGCAAACCAAATGGGGGTGTGTGGGGGGGGGGGGAAGAAACATTTTATTTAAAAAAAAATACACAGAGTACCTATAACATTGAAGACACACATGGAGACAACAGGTGTTATGCACAATATCCAAGGAAATATAAAAAAACAAAAAATTCTGAGTTTTACTGAAATCTACCTTGAATAGTTTCTGTAGCAAAACTCTGAGCATCAGCGAGGTTAGGGTCTAGCTGATGGTTCAAGCCCTCAGTAAAATCACGCAGGCTGGTCCTCGTCAGTGCTGTACAAGAAGCTGTACTTCTGGATGACACATGAGCACATGATGTTTCAGATGAAGAATCTGGGCTCTAACAACAATAGAATAGTTGGAATACTGATTATATATTATTAGCTGAATCAATCATCACTGTGCTTTGATAATACTCTTCCTTGATACACATTTTGTCATGGTAGTAACTTGCTTTCCCAAAAGCCTAGTTCTTCCCATCAGTCAACATACCCCCTAGCTAAAGGTAAGGCTGGACAGGACAAAACTAATGAAGCTGCTTTTCATCTAGGTTCACCTTGTTCTCAGTTGAGTAGCTTAAAAAAAAAAATTGTAGTATCTGAGTCCTCTCAGAAATTCATTTAACTGGGGCCTGGCAGAATGGCTCAGTGGTCTAAAGCGCCTGCTTAGGAAAGCTTGGGCGGCTGCAGGGACCGCGGTTCGATCCCTGGCACTACATGCTGCGC
>PVJA010005719.1:14201-77507 GCA_004027025.1 Myocastor coypus
AAAAAAAAAAAAAAAAAAAAATTAAAAAAAAAAAATATATTAAAAAAAAAAAAAAAAAAGAAATCATTTAACTGTTCTGGGTAGAACCTGCACACTGGAATTTTTAGGAAGTTTTCCATGTGATTCTAATAGACTACTAAGGTGAAGAACCATTGTTCCACAAATGAAAATAATTCAAACAGCTTTTTGATATTCACAACGGAGCAACGAAATTAATATACCTGGTAAAATTCTCTGTTGTCTTGAGAAGTCCCAGAGGATGATGATGAGAAATCAAAATCTGGATGTGGTTTTAAGGGTTTGAAGAGCTGATGATGCAAATTTGGAAAAATTTGTTCTAGTTCTGGAAAGTCTAAGCCAACTGTTGGAATCAGGAGGGAAAGAAAGAATTTTTACGATACAAAGTAAAGCCTAAAAAGCAGTAGAAAGAACATACTCATTAACAACTTTTTGGTAGCTCATATAACAGCAAATGCTTTCAAATGAAATAAGAAAAAAAACCCCACCCAACCAAACTCCAGATCTTCCAGATCCTCTGTGACCAAAGCCTTCTCAGGTTAATTAGGACTAACAGGCCTGGAAGATCTTGGCTTCACTGAGTAGGTGGATCCTGAACCTGTGGCAACATGCCATGGTGAGCTGTTTGTTAACAGTGAAAAGCTCTAAAAGGTTTGCCATTCCCACTAACAGCTTTGCTGAGTTCACTTAGGAGCAATGATTAAAAGCAAAACAGGAGAAAGGCTTCACTACCAGAGCCTGGACACTGGGCTTTGGATACCCATCTCACTTCATTTCCAACACTTTTCTTTTTATGAAAGATGAAGAAGTAAACTTGCCCATGGCTTCCCAGCTAGGAAAAGTCTCAACTCTGATTTGAACCAACATCTTTCTGATTTCTGAACTTTGCCAAGATTGAGCTGTTGGCCCGGCAGGATGGCTCAGTGGTCTAAAGCACCTGCTTAGGAAAGCTTAGGCAGCTGCAGGGACCGCGGTTCGATCCCCGGCACCACATGCTGTGCCAGCCCTGCCCTCAGGGCAGGCTGAGCCAGCCATAAAAATACATAAATACACAAAAGTTCTGAAAAAAGAAAAAAAAAAAAAAAAAGACTGAGCTGTTAAGAACTAACTTTAAGAAGGTAAAGGAAGATTTGGGTATTAATGTCCTCTCCATTGGTCAAACTGGGTCCACATTCCCTCTTTCACTAATAGTGTTTGTGGTCTAAGTATGTTGCAACAGGGCATGAGAACATGACGTTTAAATGTTTACTAAAAGTTAAAAAGGATAAAAGGTGAAAAGTTAAAAGAATGCATTGATGAACATATATATATACATATATGGTCTGCCAAAAATGTATACATACTTTAGTAGTTCCCTGCACTCAACGTCCAAAAGTAAATGGTCATCACTTTGAATACCTCTTGTAACTGTACAGGACAGAGGTAACTAGTATTAGTCTCATATCTTAATATACTTACTATATGTAGATGTTTTTCTCTTCCAATGTATACATTTTTGTCATAGGCTGTATGTATGTATGTATGTATATATATATGTATATATATATATATATTTTTTTTTTTTCTTTAAAATAATTTTACCCTGAAAGTCTGTTTTCTTGGTATCACAGTTGCTTTATTTATGTGTTTGTCGATGATCTGCTGACAATGTTTGTGTCCAGGTGTAAATTCTTCTACTGTAGGCAACAGGGATTTATGAACATCTGAAGAGTTCTGCTGCTGATAAATAACTTGTGTTGATGGCACTATGGAACTTAATATGTTTCCTCTTCTTTACTGGTGATAGGTTCTTGTTCTGATAGGCTCACATACTCTGATAACGGCTCTGAAATTGAGTTTACTGACACTTTTAATCGACATTAACAGAGTATTCCTTTTTACCACTTTTTTGAGCCACTGTCTTGCTGTGCAGTTCAGCCTGGCCTTGAACTCTCTATACAGTCCAGCCTCCCTATTGGTGGGATTATAGGCTTGCACCACTAGGCCTGGATGGCTGCTTCTTTATTTTTTTTTTTTTGTCTTTTTGAGACAGGGTCTCGTTATGCAGTTCAGGCTGGCCTTGAGCTCACTTTCGTAGCCCAGGCTGGTCTCGAACTCGCACCGATCCTCCTGCCTCAGCCTCCCGAGTGCTGGGATTACAGGCGTGCGCCACCACACCCGGCCATGATGGCTGCTTCTTTAAAAAAACAGCTAGGTAGATGGGTGACTATAGCTTTCCTACAGAATTCCACTAAATGGGAAAAAAGACATTAGCAGCATTTCTCATAGTGTTAGGGATCTACAGAGTGCTGTGTGACTTCTAGTCACTTTTAGGATACAAAACTGCCCAATATTCTATTAGATACTGATACTTTATTTTTCAGATTGAAAAAAAAATTCCCCTTTACCCATGTGCTGTGAAGAAACAATGCTTCTTCCCAACACCATATGGTAACTTGATCGGTGTTGGACTTTCCAGCTCTATTTACTTAATATTTATTTATTTACTTATTTTTGCAGAAACAGGGACCGAACTCAGGACCTTGCACTTGCCAGGCAGACACCTGTGCCCTTGAGCTATCTCTGGCCCCTATATCTCTTTACATTTTCATATTATTACCTGGATCTTTAAGAGTCAAATCTGTATTTTCATAACTTAAAAAACTGCCCGTAGAAACAGTTATTGGAGATAATGGCTCATGAGAAATATCTTGCATTTCAGCCTAGAAGTTAAAGGGAAATGTTAGATTATGATGTGTCAAACAGTATGGTGTCCAGACTATCTATCTATCTATCTATCTATCTATCTATCTATCTATCTATCTATGTATTTATTTATTTATGTGGTACCGGAATCAAACAACTCAAAGTCAGCAGTCTTAGTACTTATCAATTCTGAGCTCAGGTCAAGTGTAGCAGCCTTCATACTTACAAAGGTCAGTAGTAAAACCTTTTCATCATTGCTCAGAAATGATTAGCCTTACACACACATGCACACACACACACACACACACACACACACACACACACACAGCCCTTTCTGTCCTAAATTATTTTAAAAATCTACTTCTCAGAACTATAGAGATCATGCATCAGAGAGACTCGAAAGTCTTCTGATGCTCAGATTTGGCTATTTTCATCATTGATCCACTCCAGTAAGAGCAGATCTCAGAGAACACAGTTTTTCAGTATAGTAAGGAGACTATGAAACCACAGTTCTAAAAAAGTGATAGCAGGAATCACTTTTAGGGTATTGTACTTTGCACACCTATCATCCCAGCACTTGAGAGGTTAAGGCAGAATCAGCATAAGTTAAAGGCCAGCTTTCGGTAGTGAACTCAAAGCCAGCCCAAGCTACATAGTAAGACCTCGTCTCAAAAGAAAGATGAAAAATAAGAAGAGTGAGAAGACATCACTGACCTTATCTGGCCTCACAGCCTGACCCAGACACGTGTGCTCCTCTTCCTCTGCAGCATAACTTAACACAGCACGATTCTCCACATCAAATTCCTTGACCTTGACTAAACAATTAATTTGGAGTTTGAAAAGAAAAATATTTTTGGATTAGAACAAATTAATTTACCATCAGAAGGCACCAAACCCTGCTTTCTTGTTTTGGTTCTTATCTTAGACCAAAGGGGAAAAATTAGTTCGTTTTTCATATAAAACACTGGGCAATGGGGCCCAGCAGGATGGCTTAGTGGTCTAAAGCGCCTGCTTAGAAAAGCTTAGGTGGCTGCAGGCACCGTGGCTCGCTGAGCCGGCCATAAAAATAAACAAAAGTTCTGAGAAAAATAAAAAATACAATTAAAAAAAAAGAAAAGAAAAGAAAAGAAAAATACAATTAAAAAAAAAAAAAAAAAAAAAAAAAAAAAAAAAAAAAAAAAAAAAAAAAGCACTGGGCAATACTCACTACTTTTTTTTTATTTTTATTTTTTTTGAGACAAGGTCTCACTATGCAGTTCATGCTGGCCTTGAACTCACTTTTGTAGCCCAGACTGGTCTCAACTCCCACTGATCCTCTTGCCTCAGCCTCCCAAGTGCTGGGATTACAGGTGTGCACTACCACGCCTGGCTTTCTTTTTCTTTAAAACAGTGGTTGTTGCTATCTCATGCATAAGGCCCTTTAAAATATTTGAACATTATGAGAAATGTTGTGCCTTTTTATGTTGTGGAGAAACAAGAATATTCAATCACCAACACAGTGTGGTCTCTAAAAGGATAAAATGCATATAAAAAGACAATGAAAGCCACCGAAGTACAAACAGTAATTGCTAGGACCAAATGATTTCTTTTCTGTTTTTCAAATGGTGTTCTCTCTGTTGCCTAGTGTGATCTTGAAACTCCTGGCCGCAAGGAATTCTGAATTATTGCCTGGACTTGCTGGGCCTACAGGCCCAAACCATCAAACTCTGACTCTATTCTTAATTTTTGGTGTTGAGGCTTGTGCACAGGGCTTTGTGCACACTAAGAAGTCTAATACTGAGCTACACACCCACTCCTAATTTTTACTTCTTTATACCTTTAATTTTTTTTGCAGGACTGGGGTTCGAACTCACAACCTTGCACTTGCCAAGCAGGCACTTATACCACAGAGCTATCTCCCTGGCCCTTCTTTATACTTTTATTTTATCTATTCATTCATTCATTCATTCATTCATTCATTCATTCATTCATTCATTCATGTCTTTCTGAGCCAGGGTCTCGCTATGCAATTCTGGCTGGTCTTGAGCTTACTTTTGTAGCACCAAGCTGGTTTCAAACTCATACCTATCCTCCTGTTTCAGCCTCCCAAGTGCTGGGATTACAGGTCTGCACCACCATGCCTGGCTCCTTCTTTATGCCTTTAAATGCTTTCACTTAAAGTAAACATTTTGCCTAACAATATAATCACTTCTAATTATTTTCACATTAAAGCATACATAAAATTATATACAATTATATCTCACTATTTTTTTATTAGTACAGTACATGTTTGTAGTACACAGCATTTTACTCCTGTGTGGGGCTGGTACACACTTATTTTTTAAAAATATATTTGGTACAGGGTCTCACTATATAGCTTGGACTTCCCAGTGATGGGATTACAGATGTCTGCCACCATGCCAGGTCTCAGGGGCCAGCAGTGTGCCTGGGGGTGTGGCTGGGTCCAGTGCAGGAATCCAGCCTGAGTTGCTAAGCTTGCCTATGCAGGTGGCTAGTCTGAGCTATCTCACTGGCCCTACACAACATATCTTAAGTCCTTTTTTCATTCCCTTTCCTTAATGCCTAGTACTCCATCTCTTGATCCCTTTCCCATTATGGGTAAGATCTACTGCCTAACTTATTATCTAGCTTTTATTCTGTTCTAATTTGGGTTTCTCATGTAAAATACATCATGTGATATTTAAGTTTGTTTATTTCACTCAAATTATGATCTAGCTGTTTTCCTACAAATCCATTTTCCTATAAATGACTCAAGTTTACTTTCTTTATAGCAGAATAATGTTCTACTGTGTATAAATACATCTTTACCATTCATCTGCTGATGGACATATAGGCTTCCATGATTTAGCTATTCTGAATTGCACTGTTAGAAATATGAGTATGCTAGCATCCCTGTGATATAATGGCATTAACTCTGGTAAATACCTAGAAGGGGAATAGCTGGGTCAAATGAAATTTCTTTTTGTTGGTGGGACTGGGGTTCGAACTTACAACCTGGCACTTGCCAGGCAGGCACTTGTGCCACAGAACCATCTCCCTGGTCTCTCAAATGAAATTTCTATGTTCAGTTTTTTATAAAATCTCCATAGCTGATTTACAGAGTGGCTGTACTAGTTTATACTCTTGCCACTGAAACAGGAGCTTCTCCTGCATCCATATTGGCAAAGAGCATTTGCTAGTTTGTTTTCTTGATGACTGCCATTCGATTTGGGGATAAAATGGAAACTCAGTGTTGTTTCAATTTGACTTCTCTAATGACCAATGCTGTGGAACAGTTCTTCTGTGAAGTGTCTATTAATTTTACTTGCCTATTTCTGATTGGGTCTTTATTTTGGGGGCATTTTTTTTTTTTTTAATTTAGAAAAACTATATTCTAGATCAGCAGTTTTCAACCTATGGGTTGCAACCCCAGCAGGGGTCAAACAACCAAAACACAGGGGTCACCTAAAGCCATTCCGAATCATAACTGTAGCAAAATTACAGTTTTGAAGTACCCACCAAAATTATTTTTTGGTTTGGGGTCACCATAACATGAGGAACTCTATTGTGGGGTCACGGCATTAGAAAGGTTGAGAACCACTGTTCTAGACATTAGTCCTCTGAACAGCTAACAGAAGCTTTTATTTTTTAAATGTATATGGGGGCCAGCTGAGGGCCTGTGTAGGCAGACGCAGTAACCAGGGCTCAATACTGATTTGGGGGCCAGCCAGAGAGTTCAGGGATTAAAGTGTCTGCTTAGGCAGACACAGAGACTGGGCTCAATCCCCGGAATGCCGTGCGAGACCCTGCTCCTGAGGACAAGCTAAGGGGGCAATTGTGACAATTCCAGCTGTTGGGAGGCTGAAAACTGGAGGTTCACTATGAGTCCAACCTGTGTATTGAGACCCAATAAACTCTGTACTAAAAACAATTAAAAAGAAGTGTTACAGTGCCTCAGGACACAGCAAGACTCATAGCGATCCTCCTCTTCAGCCTCGCCAATGCTGGGATTACAGACATATGCCACTATTGAGAGACTCTGTGGCTTGCTCAGCCTGCCCTGGGGGCGGGGCTGGGGCAGCATGTGGTGCTAGGGATCCAACTGAGGTCCCTGAACTTGCTTAAGATTGCCTAAGCAGGCACTTTAGTCCCTGAGCTACCATACCAGCCTGCTAACAAAACCTTTTTCCCATTCTGTAAGCTGTCTTTTCACTGCTGGTCATTTCTTTTATTGTACAGAAGCTATTTATTTATTTATTTATTTATTTAGTATTTAGTAGAAGGTCAACAGTGTCTCACTACACAGACTGGACTTGCAGTGATCCTCCCATTTTCAGCCTCCCAAGTGCTGGGATTACAGGCATGCTGGGGATCTAACCCTAGTTCCTGTGCTCTGCCTAAGCAGGAGCTTTAATTTGCCAAGCTATCTGGTTGGCCCAGAAGCTCTTTAATTGATATTATCCCATTTGAGGATTCTTGGTACTATTTCCTGTGTACTCAGGCCCTTTATGGTTCATCTATGAGTGTGTATCCTACTTTCTGAAGGTCTTGCCAAGGTGTGCAGGCAGAGCTTGACTTTTGATCCTCCAGGTTCTGCCATCCCAACTTGTGGGATTTAAGGTGGGCAACACCATACCCAGGCTATCTTACTTAACAATACTTAGGAATTCTGAATTTATGGGAAAGCTGACCAAGGCATATAGTCATTTGTAGTTCTGGAAAAGAGTAGTACAAAATTTGAGACTATAAACAAAATTTCTGACTTGTGATTACATCTTATTAAAAGAAATCAGTATAGGCTCAGTGGTCTAAAGTGCCTGCCTAGGGCAAGCTTCCGCAGGGACTGCAGATCGATCCCCAGCACCACATGCTGCACCAGCCCCACCCCCAGGGCAAGCTGAGCTGGCCATAAAAAAAAGGAAAAAAAAGAAATCAGTATACATTAACAATATGTTTCTTAAGTGTGCGTAAGATGTACTTTAAAAATGGGGCTCAAGGGGCTGGGGAGATAGCTCAGGGGCACAAGTGCCTGCCTGGAAAGTGCAAGGTCATGAGTTCAAACCCCGGTCCCACAAAAAAAAAAAAAAAAAAAAAAAAAGAAAGAAATGGAGCTCTAAGGTTGGGCATGGTGGCTCATGCCTGTAATTCCAGTACTAAGACCAGCCTGGGCTACAAAAGTGAGCTCAAGGCCAGCCTGAATTGCACAGTGAGACCCTGACTCAAAAAGACCTAATAATAATAATAATAATAATAATATTTTTAAAAAGCAGCTCTAGTCTAAAAATATATGTATACATATACATCTTCATGTTTATTGGTGTATGTGTATATAGAAAGATGCAAAACTAACAGCAAAGGCCAATGCTCTTTGCATGCTGGGCAAGTACTCTACTATTGAGTGTAGCTGCCTCCCTTTCTCATTTTATTTTGAAGCAGGTTTGAAGCTAAGGCCTTAACCTTATAATCCTCCTGCTTCAGCTTTCAACTCATTTGCCTTTAAACATAATTCTTACTCTTATTAGGGTTCATTAAAAAATATATTAGTAAAAAAAAAAAAATACATATATATATATATATATATATATATATATATATTAGTGACCTAAATGATTTCACAAGTACATGTCATTTGTTTGCTTCTCTACATGCTAGATTAAAGAAAATGTGAGATAGTGAAATTTTAGAAGTAGCTCATTTCAGAAGTAAGCTGGGAGATGAGAAGTGCGCTAGGTTTTCTCCAGTCCACTAGTCACAATTATTCGCTATTACATATAACCAACCTGCAAGACCACCCCAGAGGAAAGCTGAGTGAACAAGACAGTGTCTGTGCACTGGTTAGAAGTAAAAAATGAAAGTAAGAAGAAGAGGCAAGGTCAGCATTATCTGAGGTGGAAGATGGAAGTAAATGTCATCAGGGTGAGATAAACTGATAGCAGGGACCCATGAATACACCCCTACAAAGAGTGAAAACAACACCTTACATAGGCACCTTCCCATGATATGTACAACTCACCATATCCAGCTTCCTAACAAAAGCAAAGGTACAGGGTTGAAAGTCAGTATTCTACCTTAAATGCAATTAGAAAATCTTAAGTGTTGAAGGAGTGACAGGGAGGAAATACACAAGTACAAAACTAAGGTCATTTCAAAAGAAAAACAATCTGAATCTTGGAATGGCCATGAGCATGACCAAGAAGAAAAGCAGCCCTTGACAGTCAGGGGCTGAGCCGGAACGATCAGCTTGGCCCTGGTGTTCTCCTACGTAACACCAACAGTTTCACAGTGTGCCACTTTAGTCATGTGTTAGCATATCACAGATGCTTTTAAAGATACTTCGTAGCACTGTTTAACACAGATTGTTACAAAGACTTACAAATAAAATTTGTAGAGCTGCCAATTATACACAACTCTACCTTTATACTTCCTACTAGCACTTAATGAAAGAATTTAAGAGCAAATTTCACTTATTTACTTTATAAATTTCATTTCCCTCAACTTTTTCAATACAACAATAACATGCCTTTCAAAAAAATTTATAGTACATGAACATATAGAAAGTGAAACACAGTCTCCAACAAAGGTAATGCTATACCAACTTTTTTTTTTCCCCCCCAGTACCGAGAATTGAACTCAGGACCCTGCACTTACCAGGCAAGCACTTATTCCATGGAGCTATCTCCCAGGCCCCTATATCAACGTTTTTTAAAATGTACTTGGTTGTTGCAAGGTCTCACTATGCAGCTTGGACTTGTGGTGACCCTCCTGTTTTCAGCCTCCCAGGCTCTGGGATTACAGGCCCCTGTGACTACATCAGACTCTGGCTGGCTTAGCCCGCCCTGGGGGTGGAGCTGGCAAGGCATGTTGAACTGGGATTGAACCAAGGTCCCTGAGTTTGCCTAAACTTGCCTAAATGGGTGCTTTAGTCCACTGAGCTATCTCGCTATACTGGGCACAAACTTGGGAGCTTGCACTTGCAAAGTGCTTTTGTCACAGAGCTCTCTCTCCAGCCTACCAACATTTTGATGACTGTCATTCCAGATGACTTTTGATGCTATTGCCTAAATACAGATTTTTTTCTCCCTCAATGCTTTAGCTTTTAACATGGTAATTTATTTCTTCTTTGTTTTTTGCAGTAGCAAGGATCAAACTCAGGATCTTTTGCTTGCCAGGCACCATCTCCCTAGCACCTCATGGTAATTTATTTTTAACTGACATCTAAGCACACAAGTCACCATGTGTATTTCTCCCAGACCTTGCCTTCATTACTTTTTTTTTTCAGTACTCTGATTGCAAGGAATGCCAAGCGAATTGCCTTGAACTTGCAATCCTTCTGCCTCAGCCTCTTAGATTGTAACAGGTGTGCATCCCGATGCCCAGCCTTGCCCCTACTATTTCTACAATAGCATACAACAGTATATAGGCATGAATTGTGACCTGACTGTTACTAGTCATGAGGTTAGCTGCCAGTATCATTGCACACAACACTACTGTCTTACCTGCTCCAACATCACAGTCATCACAGACTTGCTCCTGAGTAGCAGGCTTAAGACCACTACATGGATCACTGAGCTGTGGGCCCTTAAGGAAACTCTGTTCTCGGCTTACTGAGACTCTCAAGGGATCTCTGTCTTGATAAAACTCTGCTTTACCTGAAAAGAAAATAAACTAACTCATTAGATTTCTACTCAAGTTTCTAGATCTCGTTAAAACTAAAATGTAATTTACATTACAGATAAAAAAAAAAAAAAAAAAAAAAAAAAAAAAAAAAAAAAAAAAAAAAAAAAAAAAAAAAAAAAAAAAAAAAAAAAAAAAAAAACTAAGCCATTACAAAGACCTGTGTGTGTGTGTGTGTGTAGCAAGAAAATAATAACTCCTTTTTTTCCTTTTATTTTATGAATATTTAGTACAGGGACTGTAGAGATTGGACCCATAGTGATCTTCCTGTTTTCAATCTCCCAAGAGCTGGGATTACAGGCATGTGCCACCATGACCAGTCCCTATCACTGTCTCAGTGTGCCCCAGGGATGGGGCTGGCACAGTAAGCCAGGCATTGAACCCTAGTCCTTGTGTCTGCCTAAGCAAGCGCTTTAGTCAGCTGAGCTATCTGGCTGGCCCCTTTATTTGCTTTCTTGACATACAGTTTTGCCATGTAGTCCAGAGTGGCCCTGAACTCACTATGGAACCCAGGCTGGCCTCAATATTAATGCAATCTTCCTATCTCAACCTCTGGAGTGCTGGGATTGTAGGCATGCCCCAATCTTAAATGGCGTTATGTGAGCCCCAATCTTAAATGGTGTTATGTGAGCTAACTTTTTCTGTTCACAAATACTCAAAGGCTAAGTCTCACAAATTTTGTCATCCTGAAAGTATGTACAAAACTGGCAAACTACTAAACTACCTTATATTGTATGAAATTACTTACTTGGTATAGAAGTTCTACCACTTGCCGGTGATTCCTCTTGTATGGCACTAAGTTCATGCTGATTTAAATCCAATCCTTGTTTAACTTTTGCAACAGGTGGCCTTGAGGTTCTTTCACCTGGTCCTTTGTGTACAGGCTCATCTATGAAGTCAAAACAACAGCAAAACGAATGAAACTTACAATGAAAACTACAATTAAAACTAACATTCTTTGACTAGCAAGCTACTGGAGATAAAAGCAGAAAAGAACCAGTTGAATAATTACAGAAGGATACAATCATCTTACTGCTTTCCTTGGAACTGATGTCTTCTAAAAGCAGCTGACTCTCACCAGAGTGGCCCCTGTGTGCAGGACCAGTACTTTCCAGATGGCCCCGTGCCAGGTCTTCCATGTCAGGAGGCAGCTCTCCGAAATGTTCCACCTTCTGCACTTTAAAACAATCACTCTGATCTGTAAGCTTGCTTGCCTAAAAAAGTAGATAAAGGTGGGGATGACCCAAATTGGGGGACTATGTATGTAATAGAACCTTAATCAAATGAAGTTTTATCACTCACATTATAGTTTATTACAAAACAAAATGCTTTCAATATTGAAATGGTATACCAAGATCTAGTCTTCAAATACATATATATGTACATACATATATACATACATGCATGTTCTTACATATGTCTATACATATATACACATGTGCAATTACAGAATTTCTTTACAAATAAATTTAAAAATATTGAAATGGTGATAGTTCCATGAAAAGGCACAACCTAACTCTAAAAACTCAGCCTTTGCCTCTATGTTTCAGTAAGAGATTGTTTTCTATTACTCTTCCTTCAAATGACAAGAAAAGCCCTAAGATTTGACTTTGATTGGACTCAATTCAAGCTTCTTTGAATACCAAGAATTTGCAGAATTGTTTACATTAATAATTTCACTAATCAGGGCTGAGAGGGATAGCTCAGTGGAATAAGTACTTGCCTGGCAAGCATAAGGTTCTGAGTTTGATCCTGGTACTACCACCAAAAAAAAAGGAAAAATTTAAAAAATGGAATTTTGGGGGCTACGGAGATAGCTCTGTGGCACAAGTGCCTGCCTGGCAAGTGCAAGGTCACGAATTTGAACTCTGGTCCTGCCAAAAAAAAAGAAATTCACTGATCTCCCCCTCCCCACTGATCTTTTGAAATAAAATGGATCCATTTATATGTAGAGCACTTGTCTCACATGTGGAAAAACTAGGAATATAAGTGACTATACAAGTGTTTTCAACAATTCAGATGCCAGCTCAAGTTTAGCTTTTTCTTAGCCTAAAATCATGCCAGCTTTACAATAAGAAATAATGTCACTTAAAGACAAAGATGTACCATCCTAATTCATATGTAAGGTCAATAAAGAGCACAAGATCTGCTAGTGTATAACGAAAATTCTTTTGAACCAGTTTTTTGGCTTGTCTTTGAGTTAGTCTTACTATGTAGTCCAAGCTGGTCTTTTGCTCATGATCCTTCTGCCTGAGCCTCCCGAACAATGAGTATATGGGGCCTATTACCACACCCACACTGACTAGTTTTTACAATTTTATATGATAAACTTAAAACATAAGGACTTTAAATAAAAATTTATTTTGGTACTTATACTTAAAATTAGTTAGGATTCAAATGTATCAGTGTCATAGTCAACATGTCAAGTAGAGCAATTTTTTTTCATAAAGTAGAGATTACATACATGCAGTACCACTGAGCTATACCTGTCCCTAGCCTTGTTTGTTGAGAGGGTCTGCCTATATAACTCAGAATGGTCATAAGCTATGCAACCTAGGCTATGAACACACAATGATCTTCTTGCCTCACCTACACAAGTGCTGGGACTGCAGATGTGTGCCACTATGCCCACTCAGCCTCGTTGTTTTTTCTTAAGGTATTTTTTTTTCATAATTTAATATTTTTATTGTTTAAATTTAACAATGGTTATATTACATATTTTCATCATCTGGTCAGTTTATTTTTTTATTTTATTTTTTTAAATTTTTATTTATTTATCTTTCTTGTTTCAGAACCTTTATTTGTTTATTCACTCATTTTTATGGCCGGCTCAGCCTGCCCCAAGGGCAGGGCTGGCGCAGCATGTGGTGCCGGGGATTGAACTGCGGTCCCTGAAGCCGCCCAAGCTTTCCCAAGCAGGCACTTTAGACCACTGAGCCATCCCACCGGACCCCAGGTCAGTTTAGATTAATAGATACAGGTAATTAAGATTGATCAAACAATTCAGCCTCGCTTTTTGAGACAGGGTTTTATTAAATTGCTCGGGATGACTTCAAACTTGTGGTTCCCTAGTTCAGTCCCCCAAATGGTTGGTGTCACCATGATCAGCAAAATTATTTTTTTTTAAAAGAATTTTTAATTTCTTTTCTTGTTTCAGAATTTTTATTTATTTTTATGGCTGGCTCAGCCTGCCCTGAGGGCAGGGCTGGTGCAGCATGTGGTGCCGGGGATTGAACCGCGGTCCCTGCAGCTACCTACGCGTTCCTAAGCAGGCACTTTAGACCACAAAGCCATCCTGCTAGGCCCCAATCAGCAAAATTATTTTAATTTTCAGTTTGTGTTAAAAATTAAAAGTCCATTTAATGTCAAGCCACTTACTCTTTAGTTTTAGGATTAAAATCTGGCTTAAACCTCCATGGCTTAATCTTTATATTTAAGGTTAAAATATACCTGGCTGTCTTTAATGAAATCCTTCAACACCTCTTGATCCTTTTGGATGTGCTGCTCTGACACTGTTCTTCTCTGTCTGAGCAATTCTTCCTGTGCTTTTTGGCTATAATGTAGAATTTCCCTTTGTAGATCCAACTGCTTGCAAAGACCTCCATTATCTTGCTGAGCTAAAATAGGCTGTGAGTGGCTCAAGAGTCTATCTTGAAAACTTGGGATAACACAATCACTTAAAGTAGTAGCATGTTCACTTTCAGATTCATACAATGCACAAGTGCTTAGAGATTTAGCTTCTGCAAAAGGCAGCGGAATGAATGAATGCTCTGCTTCCTCAGATAGAAACGAAGAGGGGATGGCATGCTGAGAAGATTCACTTTTGTCCAACTTACTCTGCCTGTTTACCAGCAGTTCTTCCTGACATTTATCTACAGACTGTACCATTTCCCTGCCTAATTCCAACTGTGTTGTCTCAGCATTATTTTTAGTTAGGAACTTTCCAATTGTTTTAGAATGGGCAACATGCAATGACACTTGGGATGAAATTGAAGAGGAGCTCATCTGCTCATATGACACCCTTTGTTCCAACTGATTTAATCTTTGCAGAAGCAGTTCTTCTTGGACTTCCTGTCCAGATCGAATGGCTTTCCTTTGTTTATCTAACTGCTGTTGAAGTGCCTTCAAATCACCATGGTGAGGCTGGAGAAAATGCTCAGAAGGCACATTTTCTTCAAACTTGTATTGTCTGGGCAACATTAATTCTTTCTGGGTTTTCTCAATAGAAGGAAAGGAATTTGTCTGTATATATGTGTGTTCTTCAAGTGCAATCAAATTATTCTGCTGAAGTCTAGGATGTGATAAATTCAACAGCCTATCAGGGAATCTCTTTATCCCAGAACCACCTGAGATCGTGTTGTAACTATCAGCTGGCCAAAGTTCTTGGGTTTGTTCAGATTCAGTAGGTAATGAAGCCAATGAATGTTGTGGTACTAAGGGTGAAAAAGTATCCTGCTCAGATTTTCTTTCCTTCCACCCATTCTGCTTAAGTAAACTAATTTTTTCCTGAGCTTCCTGTCTAGACTGAATGATGGCCTCCCTCTGCGCAGCTAGCTTTTCTTGAAGTGCCTTCAACTTATCTTGTTGGGGCTGGATAAGTTGTGACATCTTCAAAAGCCTATACTGCAGTTCTGGGATCTGATGATGACTTGAAGAAATTTTACTATCACTTTCTGTTGAACGAGGTTCCTGGGTTGTACTAGAGCCAAGAGAAAGTAATGATGTAAATGATGGCTGTTTTAGCTGGGGTTCAGAAGAAATCCTTTGTTCCAACTCACTTTGTTTACATACGAATTCCTGATTTTCTTGTCTAGCACCAAGTATTACTCTCTCTATATGTGACTGCTCCTGGAGTGTTGTCACACTTTCTTGTTGAGGGAGGCTATGCTGTGAGAAACTTGTAAGAGATTTATCTTGGAATAGTGGAATTATATTTTCCTCAGATGAACAAAGTTTCTGAACTCTTTTTGGTTCAACATTAGTAGTAGTTTGTAAGGCATCTATATGTGGAATAGTCATTTGGAGGGATGAGGAACTCCTCTGCCCAGGCAAACTATCCTCCAAATTCCTTTGACCATGTGACAGTAATTCCATTTGTGACTCACATCTAGCATGCAGAATATCCCTCAGTGGAGTCACTGGTTCTTGGGGCAGCTTCACATTATCATGAGGTAGTAACTGCTGTAAGAAATCTGATGACTCATCCTGAGAATCTCGGATTTCAGGCCCACTTGCAAGAAGCCCCTTTGAAGTGCAGGATAAATGCTGCTCCTGGATCTGTTCAGATTTTCTGTCAGGAAAATCTAGTGAAGTAAATGTATGGTGAGCTACCTGATATGGCAGAGAGGGCTCAGCCTGTTTAGAATATATTTGTCCATCCACTTTACTCTGTTTCTGTATAAATAAGACTTCCTGAGCTTCTCGTCTAGCCTGAAGGTGGTCTCTTTGAATATTTAACTGTTCTTGGAGAAATTTTAAATTATTCTGTTGTGAAATGATTGACTGTGAAAAACTTAAAAGGCTATCCTGAAGATGTGGGACCACAGGATGTCCTGAGAAAATTGAAGGAGCATTCTTGGTTGGAGGTTCTTGGATTCTCCCAGACTCAGCTTTAGAAGGCACTGAAGCAAAGGAACCTGGAGCAACCACTGGGAATACAGAGAGACCAGTCTTCTCTTCTAACTCTTTCTGTTTGAGCAAAAGAAATTGTTCTTGAGCCTCCTGTTTTGCCTGAAGAACTTCCTTCTGTAGTTCTAACTGTTCTTGAAGAGCCTTCAGATTATCTTGCTGAGCTGTGATAGTGTCTGAGGATTGAAAAGGTTGGTCATGCATTTGGCTGTCTGTAGAATGGCTTATAGAAACTGTACTTTTATGTATGTTTGAAAAAGGATCCTGAATTTTTTCGGACTCAATTTTACTAGGGAGACTAGTAAAAGAACACTCAGGTACCAGTGGTAGGAAAGAAGGTTTAGTTAATTTCAGCGATATACTTTCACTGTCCTCTGCCTCTACTTGGGAGGAATCGATAGCTTGAGAAATCGTTGGTCTCAGTGTTTCAGATATTTTTGTACTGTCCTGTAATGGTAGCTGTCCACCATGTGATAAAGCACTTGAAAATACATGTAAACCTCTAGGGATTAATTGGTCATCTCTCTTTTGTGTTTCAATCTGAGAGAATTGCCTTAAGTGTTTTTGTGATTCCAAAGACTGCTTGGCTAAAAAATCTGAAGTGCTAGATATTTCTTTTGTTTCTACCTGTGGAAACTGTCTTTGTCTTGGAACATGAAAAAAGTGTTGCTTTAATTTTGAGATCTGAATGGGTTGGTATTTGTTAAGATTCGACTTGAATCTCTGATTTTGATCCCAGTGTTGTGATACAGTAGTGGATCTTTCAGATTTCTGTGGTGGTACTGTTGTAATGGAATCAGGTATCAACGATGTTGCTGATGTTGATGGGTACCTTCCTTTTAGCATAATCTGATATTCAAGTAATCGTCTCCTGGCTGCTGCAACAGACTGCTCGTGTAACCTTCCAAGAAAAAACAACAAATCAAAAAAATGACCCGACTATCAAGTGTTTATATATTAAATTTAGAAATCTACATAGGCCACATAAGAAATTCAAAAGACATACCATATACTGTCATGTGGAAATAACACCCTAGCCATTACCTGTTTTGTTGCAGAAGTCGCTGTTGGTAGTTACGAATCACCTGCCTATGACTATCTTCATCAGACAATACTGGAGCAGTATCCATCTGATAAGACAAAACAACTAATTAAAAGGCAAGTTCAGAACAAGTACTAAAGTATTTTGTATAAACTTAACTTCCACAATTGTAAATTTCTCTCATCCAAGTACTAACCAGGTTATGACCCTGCTTAGCTTCAAGATCACATGAGACTGGGTGCATTCAGAGTGGTATGGCCATAACCATGACTGCAAATTACTGAATAGCTTTATGTATTTATTTATTCTTACAGTATTGGGAATAGAACTCAGGGTGTTCCTAATAAGCTATATCCCCAGCCCTTTTTTTTCTTTTTTTCTTTTTGTGGTACCAGAGATTGAACTCAGGACCTTGAGCTTGCTGGGCAAGTGCTTATTCTACTGAGCTGTATCCCTAGCCCTCCAGTCTATTTTTGAAAAAATCTTAAGACAGAGCCCCAATAAGCTACCAGAACTGGGCTCAAAAACTTGCAATTCTCATGCCTCAGTCTATAAGAGGGCTGGGATTACAGACACACACCACTAGATGTCACATACATAGCATAGTCATATGTCCACTGCTAGCACGTTTATATTGCCAAAATTATGTTGATAAAAAAACTTATTATATAAATATTACATGATCAAACAAAAAATAAGAGACATTTTATTTTTCTGAGTTCAATGGATGCTCCTATTTTATTCCCTAATAATTCGTGTAGATTTCATGCATCCTACCCCAGTTGGTTGAGTTTTTTTTCTTTTTTCTTCTTCCAGCTGAGCTCTGAAGCAATCAGCTTCTAATCTTAATTTCTGTTGTTCAATTTGTTCAAGTAATTCCAACTGCTTTTGCTTCTGCTCTTCTATTTCCATTATCTAGGTTGCAAAAATACTATCAATCTATTAAGAAGTTTGTAAAAAAAACACTAAAAAGTAATTGTTTTATCACAAAAAGTACAGACTAACCAGGATTATCCATGAAAGGTATCTACTGTGTTACCAACAATGCCAGAAGGAAAGGCCTGCCCACTAAGCTACATCACCAGCCTGTTCGTGTAAACAACTGTTAATTTCTCCCACCCACATACTTGATCATGGCAAAGGAGGAAAAGAGAAAAGGAAAAGAGGAAATGGGAGGAAGGGTAAAACAGCAGAAAAGAATAAATACATACTATTTCTATCTTCTAGGAGGACAAGGAAATCTCGAGTACCACTGAAGAACTACTCCCAGAGAAGCAACAAATGGTATGCAGCCAAATTTTATATTTACATCTTTAATTTTTCATTGTTCCCAGTGTGAGCAACGAAAAACAAATAAAATATGGAAGCCCCCAAAACACATTAATTTCTTAGGGACACTCATTTAAAATGTTTTTTTTTTTTTTTCCTTCTTGAAGCAGGATCTGACTATATAGTTTAGACTAGTCATGAACTACGTAGCTCAGGCTGGCCTCGAACCCTCAGCAATTCTCTTGCCTCAACCTTCCCAGTGCTAGGATTATTCACGTGCCATTTGAAATTCAATAGTTACCTAGTTCTGTTGCCTGCAAAATATAGTATGTAGTACACCTAGTACAGGTCCTGATATAGATAAAATATTATTAAATTAAAAAATGCATGTGTAATTTTATGAAGAGGAGTATTTTTACTAGAGATAATGAAGAAAGAAAAATTCTATTTTCAAGGTAAAAAAAGCTCTGACCTGATGAGCACCTGTTACCTCCTTTCTTTCCTTCATCACAGGAATCACTGAACTTAGATTTTTTTCACAGTGCCCTTTGCCCCTTCCCTTCCCCTCTTTCTTTCCTCTTTTAAGACAGAGTTTCATTCTATCGCTCAGGTTGACCTCAAACCCACAAGCTGCCTGCCTCAGCTTATATCTTGGAAAGACGTAATCTCAGTAGCTGGGATTACAGGCATAAATAAATTGAACAGACATTTCTTCAAAGAAGTAAAAAGGACGAGTGCATATATAAAAATTGTGATTTTTAGCCATTAGAGAAATGTAAATCAAAACAATGTTGAGATTCCATTTAACCCTGGTCAACATGGCTATCATCACACAGCTCAGCAGACTAAGCACCTCCTTAGGCACGTGCAGGGACGGCTTCAGTCCTGGGCACTACACGCCATGCCAGTCCCACCCCGTGCATGCTGAGCTGGCCACCAAGACCAGAGGTGATGGTGCATGCCTGTAATCCCAATACTGAAGAGGCTGAAAACAGGAGAATCACTATGAGTCTGGGCTGCATGGTGAGACTCCACACCAAATACATTAAAACAACAACAACAAATACTTAGAAAGATGGGGGGGGGGGGACCCTACTACCTTGTTGGAGGGAATATACGGTGTTGTAACTATTATGAAAATCAGCACAGAGATTCTCCAAAAGACTAAAAATGAATTCCACATGACCCAGTTATACCTCTTGTAGAATATGTTCTTCAGGGTTTTGGGCATCACACTATCATGATACATCTAAATTCATAATTCACTGCAATGTAATTCAGAATACATTTTGTAAAAAGCAGAGCTGACCAAAATTATGGTTAAGAAAGTCCAATTTAAAATTTTCCCATTAAAAAACTATTTTTCCAAGGTCTTTGGGAGATACAAAAGGTTACCTCAGTGTCTAATATGTATTGGGCATTGTAGCAGAAGCTATAAAGGATAAACTGATTTTTGGTTTGTTTGCTTTGGTGGTTCTGGGCATAAAACTCAGGGTCTTGCACGTGGTCAGTGAGTGCCCTAACACAGAGTTGCAGTTCCTGCCCAAATTACATTTTATGAACACAGTGTCTACCTTTAAGAAAGTTTATACAAAGCAGGTAAAGTAAGGGTCAAATAAGAAGTACAAAGGCAAACTGCACTTATCAGGGAATGTTTGTGCAAGACAAGGTAGGAAACATGGTATCAAAAAAGCCAGGGCTAAGACAAATCACACAGGCGAAACAAAATTTCATGATTTAGGAGAAAAAAAGAAACCTTTAAAAATAAAATTTCGTATTACCTGTTTCTGCCTTGCTGACATTCTAACTCTGACTGCTTCCTCTTGAGGGTGAAGTAGAACTGAACTCTGAGCTACAGTTGTGACAGATGGAGTCTCATTTATTTCTATGAGAATCCCCAAAACAAAAATTAGTCCCAATAATTTAGAATTTTGACACTACTATCATGTCCTCCTACTTATTTATTACAGATAAGCTTACTAGCAAAAAGACACAAAGAGTCTTAAGATATGATAAAAAGCACCTTGTTCCTTCTCAGAAACTGTGTGGCATGACAGTGGCTTATCTTCACTAGTAAGTGGTCCAGACTCAATTGTCAGTATGTCACTTTCCATAACTGTAAGAGATAATGCCACTGTTAATATAGTCCTATCATCAAGCTTACAGAAAGCAAGATAACAACAACAACAACAACAACAAAAATCTGCATTCCAATGACCATTTTTTCTTGGTCCACCTGAATGTCTTAATTAAAATTCAGTGACTTTTTTTCCTCCTTTAATTTTGTCATATTGGGGATCAAACCAACAAAGTCCACATGAACAATGTGCCTGGCTTGTTTGAGAAGCAAATGAATCCAGCATCTGTAGGACAGTGACTGGCATGGAAAGTGTGGGAGTAAATGGAGTCAGAAAGATGAGGAAGGTACGAGTGGGGTGTGTGTGTATAGAGATCATACAAAACTGTGATGCCACTGCAATCACTCTGGTTTCTACTGAGTGAAATTGGTTGCAATTAGAGGACCGCACGAGCCTTCTTCCTGTGTTTTCACAGGCTCGCTCAGTGAAGACTCCAGGAGGGAGACACAAGAGCTATAGAAAGAACGATAGGATTTATACTAGAATCATCACAGTGGCACAGACCTGTAAACCCACATTCTTGTCAGAGTAAGACAGGATAATTCCAAGATTGAGAAGCCAAAGCAATTTAGTGAGCCTGTCTCAAAATAACAATAGAAAGGGTTGGAGAAGTGGCTCTGTATTAGAGTGCCCCTGAGTATGATCTTACACCACACACACAACAAACAAATCTGTGTTATAAAATAAATATGGCTTAAAAGAGGATGGTGTGTGGTGAGAAACACATTTTGAGGATTGGACCAACTGGATATGCTGCTGGCTAGATTATGAAGTATGAAAAAATGGAAAAGAAGATGATTATAGACTTTTTGGATTGAGCAAAGGAATTCCAGTAGCCCCAGATTGTGAGAAAAACAGGTGTAATATAACAGGATATCACTTCAATTCTGGCCAGACTTAGATATTATGAGATCATGGGATGGTGGTACAAACTGGGGTTATAATCTCAGCACTCAGGAAGCTGAGGCAGGGGAATGTGAAGTCTGAAATTCTCACAGGAAGACCCTGTCTCACATAACTAAATGGGGTTGTGGGAAAGTTACTAGATATACATGGGAAGATCTCAAATAAATGGTTAAGTAAATGCTTTGAATTCAAACGGGATGGCAAACCTACACACACACACTTTGGACGACACTGGCATATAGACAAGTGATGCAACGTATGACATTAGAGACCAACTAAGGAGATTTGATACAAAGAAAAGACTTGAGGTGAGCTCTGGGGACAAAGGCTAGTGTTTGTGAACATCTGGATAACCAGAAAAGGAGACCACAGAGAAAGAGCCAATAAGGGAGCAACACCAAGAGTGGCAAGGGTCTGCTTCAAGGCTTCGTGGTGCACAACCAAACACAAGCCCTAAGTCACTTCTCTCAGAAGTCTGCTAGCAAAATGTTTTCATACAATTACAAATACTTCTTTCTTTCTTTCTTTCTTTCTTTCTTTCTTTCTTTCTTTCTTTCTTTCTTTCTTTCTTTCGGCTTGTTCTTGCTATGCAGTTCAGGCTGGCCTTGAGCTCACTTTTGTAGCCCAGGCTGGTCTTGAACTTGCACTGCTTCTCCTGCCTCAGCCTCCCAAGTGCTGGGATTACAGGCATGCACCACCACGCCTGGCTACAAACACATCTTTAAAGGAATCCAAAATATAAAACTTAAAGAAGGAGCCTGGCAGGATGGCTCAGTGGTCTAAAGTGCCTGCTTAGGAAAGCTTGGGCGGCTGTAGGGACCATGGTTTGATCCCTAGCACCACATGCTGCGCCAGCCCTGCCCTCAGGGCAGGCTGAGCCAGCCATAAAAACAAACAAACAAACAAAAAGTTCTGAAACAAGAAAAAAATAAATTAAAAAAATTTAAAAATTTAATTAAAAAAACTTCAATCAAAGAGTTATGTCCTTATAATTCTTACTTGCTCAAATATAATTAAAGGAAATACTGTTGGTATAATTTTTGTAAATTCTAGAAATATATTTAATAGCCTGCCAAAAGCTACTCTTTCAAATTAAAAAAAAAAAAAAACAAAAAAAAAACCCAAGTCATTAGTGTGAACGGGAAAGAAAAACAAAATACACCTAACATAAGCCACAAACATGTTCTAATTGTTTGACTCAGAAATTCAAGTTCTTCCTAAGGTAATAAAACTATAAGCAAGACTTCATCAGAAATGCCCCTAACAAACAAATCAACAAAATTCCAGTAGTAGGGCACTGGTTAATTTTAGTTCAGAAATTACACTGGAATTTATACACATAAATGACTGGTAGTACTACAGTGAAAATAGCCTACAAGATTAAGATTTTCATTATCTGCTGACTTTAAATAACAGGACTATGCTTTTAAACTATTCACTTTGATTTTTTTTCAAAAAATGAGTGTGGTGTTAAATAACTAACAATGGCTTTCCACATTATAGACAAGACTACTGGAGAGAATAACCTTGTTCGTGCTCTGCAGATGGCATTGTCTCCTCACTGGCAATGGTTCCAGATTCAATTGTTGGTGCTTTACTCTCAGTTTCACTCACGGTTTTAAGCATTTCACTTTCATCTTCAGACACGGATTTAATTGTCCAGAGAGATTTTTGATTTCGAATCTTATTTAATAACCTTTTGAAAAGAACTTTTGAAGGGATCTCTTGGGTCTTTATTGCCAAGGAATCTAAAAGAAGAAAAAAGGAAAGCAAAAACCCCTACTCAGTATATGTTATGCACCAGGCAAACTGTTACATTTTCATATTTACTTACTGTTCCAATCACTTGGTTCAAAGCACATCTTTATTTTTGTCAATACTTAACAATTTAGCAATAGTTCCAATGCTTTTGAGTCTGTTCATATTTTCATTACCAGGAACAATATTTTCAGCTTAAATTTAGATATAAATGTGCCAAAATCCAACTATTTTCTAACAGTATCCATGTAACAGAAATTACACGCTTAAAAACTTATCATGAGGACATTTATCCTACCTGCTCCATGATGGCAGACAACACACCTTCTACTACCTTCCTGGTAAAGCTAGTACTGGAAATACATGCTATAAGGTTCTATAGTGTTTGCTAGAGAAAATGGTTCCAAACATGGCTCTGTACTCCTAAGCTGGCTACAGAGGAAAACTTAAAAATTGAAAAGCAAATCAACTGCTCTCAAATAATTTCTGGCATTAGCTGAGAAAATGTCTTCTACTTATTTTCACAGTAAGCCCTTCAACAATCAAAAAAAGCAAAAACAAGATACTTCTTCCATATGGGCTGATAATGAATGCTAAAACTCAGAACTACTGATTTTCTATGGGTACAAAATAAATATGCAGTTCTTTGCCTTAAGAAATAAAATCTAAGAATATCTACAGGAATAGATATTGAAAATACCAAAATGTGTGTCTTCAAGCTGGGCATGGTGGCACATGCCTGTAGTCCCAGCACTTGGGAGGCTGAGGCAGGATGATCAGTACCAAGTTCAAGACCAGCCTGGGCCACAGAAGTGAGCTCAAGGCCAGCCTGAACTGCACAGTGAAACACTGTCTCAAAAAGACAGACACACACAGACAGAAAGAAAAGTGTGTCTTCATGACTGATACTTTTGCAGGTGTCTATAACCTACAAATGATAACATACAAAATCTAAAGCTACAGCTCAATGGATTTCACAATTATCTCATACAACATCACTGAGATCACTACGCAGAATATTTCAACACTTAAGTTTTCTCATGCCCTTGTCCAGTCAGTACACTCTAAAGATAGCCACTATTCTATCTTTTTTTTTTTTTTCTTTTTTTTTTTTTTTGGTGGTACCAGGGATTGAACTCAAGACCTTGCGCTTGCCAGGCAAGCACTTATTCCACTGAGCTATCTCTCTAGCCTCCAACCATTCTCTTTTTAAAGTTTTATTTTTAGATGTGGTTTTGCTAAGTTTTTCAGGCTGGACTTAAAATAGCAATCTTCCTGCTTTGGCCTCTCAGAGCACTGAGATTATAGAAATGCACCACCACACCTGGCTAACCCACTCATTTTTAAGAAGCATTAAATGACAGCATTTTAAAATAACAACATAATAAACAATGGAGTTCCTAGCGTGGCTCTCCTTTTCCCTCCCCCTCCCCCTCCTTTTTTTTTTAAAAGGAGATGCAGTCTCATGTTGCTCAGGCTTGCCCTTACTTCTTGAGACCAAGTGATCCTCCTGCCTCAGCCTTTGGAATTAAGGCTTACAGAATGTGCCAGAATGTGCCCAGCTTCCTAGGTTTTTACGAAAAAAATCAAGACTTGGCAACGCCAACCCAGCAAGTCTAAAAGGGATCAGTGGCTGAAAAATAACTGTTTCTTTAGGCAAGGCCAGACTTCTAATTCTGACAAACTAGATATCTGAATGATACTCCCTCTCCTTTCCCAAAATAACTAAAAAAGCTGGCTGAAATGGTAAAAACATCTTTTTAAACACACTGCTGATGTGGAAAGAAGACAATGTTACGGAGCCAACAAATTTTAAGTGGGAATTGTACACAAAAGACAAGTAATACTGAAACTATTTTTTATGAAATCCAAATCTTACACTTGTTTAAATTGCAATGTGGGCATAGTAGAAAGAAAAAATACAGTCTTGTACAAATAGTTGGATCCAGAAGAGCTGCTTGCTTCTACAGCGAAAAATGCAAACTATAAGATAGCCTTAGCAGTTTTTATAAAGGTAAAGAACTCACAGATATGGATGAGAAAAAGAAAAACCAATTCAATGAAAGTGGAAATACAAGAGAGGGAAATGTTAAGAGTAAACTGAATATGGCACCTTCACCAAGATAAAGGAGAAGTAGGTTGTACTAAAGATGATAAAAATTTTATTGTTGGATACTGAACTTTAAGTGCCTGTGGAACTGCCAAGTGCAAAGATTTAGGAAGTTGGACATAGAGATGAAGGTAAGAAGTCAAAGTTTGTGCTATTCATCCCAATAGGTAAAAGGAGGGGAAAATATTTGATCACTGATGATACGATGAAGTCTAAAAACTAATGCTGACCCTGCACATGAACTGAACATCTAACTTAACCTAAAAATCTTCAGATTATATAACTTCCTTCTTATATGAAACAAATTTATAAGAACGGAATTATGAAAACAACGTTTTCTCCTTGCAGTATTTGCACTTCATAACTGGTGGCCAATGAACAGTACTTTTGTCTGTAATATTGTAATATTTGGTTTAGAAGGCGCTTTTACCGTCTGTTTCACTAGAACATATTTCAGCTTTTGTCAGTGGAAGGTTCTCAGCTTCATCTACATTTTCTTGATCGACTGAAAGGTCCAATTCTTCATCTTGTAACTGATCAGTCACAGTAGGCAAAGGTTCTGGTTCAAGATGCAAGACCAGGTTTCCTTTCACCTCTTAATAAAGAAATATAGAGAAATGTTTTCACTGTACTGATTAACAAGAATATAATCATACAAAGTTTTAAGGCCATAATAGTTTCTATAATTAAATTACAAAGGCCTCTTCCAAATTGAAAACTCACTTCAAAACAACTGGTTTGTTATTACAAATCTATTTCCCCACCAAAACATTTAAAAGTACTGCTGAAAATCTATTACAAATATCTTACTCCTGTCTGTATTATACATATCCTCAAATGCAAATTCCAGCTCTCTCTGCCAGTCTTCTTTCATTTCACTGCGTTTGTATGGAAGTTCAACAAGTTGTGGTGGCATCTGTGCTACAGTCTGCTTCCTACGTGCCAGGTCTTCTTCTTGTAACTGTTTCAGTTCTTTCATTAGTTTTTCTTGATTCTTCAAGAATAAAGATATTAGTGACAGCTGAGTCAAACTAGGCAGTACATTAATGTGGGGAAACCATGAACAATAGTGCCTATGACCTCCCCCTTTATTCTGCAACAAGACAAATTACACTGATTTATCCATTCAATAAATATTTGCTGAATGCCAGATAGTACAAGTGCTAGAGGCAGAAAAAATCTCAATGTTAACCTGGCAGTGAGACCAACAAGCAGTTGCTATGAAAGGAAAGTTAGGCTGCCAGCCCGCCAGCTACAGTTTTCCTTCATAAAGAAGGCCATGAAGATACTTTCCATTTATGTTGCCACAGGTCCAGGTTTCCATATGCCTGTTCCAGGTAAGTAGTAAGAATAACAGTGACCATGACTCAACAGTATTTCTTTTCAGTTTATATGCTTTCTTGAGACAGGTCTCGCTATGTGGTTTAGGTTCATGGCAATCCTGTAACTCAGCCTCCCGAGTGCTGGGATTCCAGGCGTGTGCCACCACATCTACTTCCATACTCTTAGGACCTCCAGGGTTACAGTGGATCTATGGTGCTGGTCTAGTGCTTGCCCAGCACACTGTGGCCCCATGTTTAATCCTCAGCACTGAAAAAAAGGTGGGGGTAGAGGGTGAGATCTGCTTGAATTCTTGTGACCTCAGAACATAGCCACTACAAAACTGTATGCATCATTTTAGTGAGGTTGTGTAGCTGAATTTTGGTAGTAGAGCACAAAGAGAAGAGACCCTTCAGTCCTCAGAATGAAGATTTAACCTGATAAAAGTGGGTGAGAGAACAGTGTAAGAAAAAGTAACAAGCACAGAAGTGTGGTGATCAAGAAATGGGAAATTCAGCAAGAACAAGTCAAGAAAAGCAAAGCAGAGTAAAGACAAAATTGGAGACAGATCAAGGCTAAATGCCAGTTGTAACGGACGGGAGTCCAGTAGGAAATACAGTCTCAGATAACAACAGGGTCTGCAACATGAAGCTTAGACAGAAAGATCTATCAGCAGGGATATTAGGTGGCTTTGACTCTTGTGTAAGAAACACGAAGTCAGAGTGCAGGTGTTGCTCAAATGATGAACACATCAGTTCTACTTTTATGAAGTTTTAAATATTCTGCCATTGGAGATGAACTTTTTTTGGCCATGCTCTGAAACAATTAAATTATGAACAAATTCATTTTATTTAGGTTTCATCTCAATAAATTAGTTGTAACATTGTATGAACAAGTGTACTATGCTAGTTTGCTAAAGGTTGAAGTGTATTACTCTATTTGTGTTACAGTGACCATACCACTAACACTTACCATGAGCAAATTCTACACAGATTTCTAAGGGGTTTCCTTTTTTTTTTTTTTTTTTTTTAATTTTTTTTTTTTTTTTTTTTTTGAACCCTTTTTTTTTTTTTCTCTCTTTTTTTTTTTTTTTTTTTTTAATTCACTCGTTTTTATGGCCGGCTCAGCCCACCCTGAGGGCAGGGCTGGTGCAGGATGTGGCGCCGGGGATCGAACCGCCCAAGCTTCCCCAAGCAGGTGCTTTAGACCACTGAGCCATCCCGCCGGGCCTTCTAAGGGGTTTCCTAAATGCATTAACGCTGATAAAACCAATGAAGAAACAATACTTGGGGGTGGGGGTGTTAACTTGCCTAAAATCAGAGGCAGTCTGAAAGTGATGGAGCCCACACTTTTATACTCACTAAACACTAGTGCTTTTATGGAAGAATGTGTTCAATTTATGATTGCTTTTCATGTGTACTTTTTAAAATAGGTTTAAACCTTAGATGAAAATTTCCTTTTTTTGTGGTACAGGGGTTTAAATCTAGTACCTTAGATGAAAATTTCTAATAAATTCAGAAAGTTATTTTAATTCCAATTCACTTCTAATATATGTAAATTAAAAATTAAGTAAAAAAATTAAAAATTAAGGTTATAACTTTAAGCTATACAAATGAAATTTTATTAGCATTTAATTTCCTCAGGAATACTTAAAAACTAATTCCCAAAATGAGTGTTTAAAATTCCTGAATTTATTAAATTCAGAAAATAAAATGAGACTTATAACAAATCTTTGTATGTAGTTTAATATAAATTCTGGCTTCCTGGATTTCATGTATAACCCATGATTATGCTACTGTGTCCCACTGAGTGATGCTACTGTATCTCATTGATGTAACAACTGTAAAACAACTTGGATTTCCTCTATCTAAAATTTATTTCAATTAAAATCACCTGAGATAACCAGGAGTTAAAAGTCATTACATATTTCACATGTTGAAATTTTGAAATTCTAAGATTCAGTTGAAACCATACAGATAATAAAAACTACTGACTTTATGTGCAATACAAAATGAATCATTTTTATGTCATGGTTAAGAAAAAAAAAGTCATGAACAAAATGTGAGAGACGCAAGGCTAAAACTACCTATTCTGCAGATCTACGACTGATACTTTTTAAAGATCATGCCTTTACTTTTACAATACACTGCAAAGCCCATAAGTGCTATATTCTGTAAACACATAGATGTGAACCCCCAATCTGTACAGCACAAATGAAATCCAAATATAGCCATTAAATTAGAAGCAATTAATCTCATACCATTTTTTGGACTAAACTTTTGTAAACATTCACTAATAAATTTTAATAGTAGCAATACACTGTGAGAATAGTACAACCCACCTGACAGAGGCAAAGGAAGTTGACATACTTGAAATTGCAGGGACAGAGAATATATGCAGCACTCTACATACCCTAGACTACATAACCATTCACCAGTCAGTTCAGCAATGCTAGCTAAGCCTATTAGTAGTAGGCATTGGTAGAATTTAATTCTTACTTGAGCCAAATGGATCTTTTTCATGGCTTGGGAACCTCGTATATGTGCCTTCTCAAGCTGCTCCTGTTTCTCTCGTGCTGCCTGATTTAGCAGTTCTTCCAATCGTTTAGCTTCTTCTTCAGCAGCCAAATGAGCATCTGGCTAGCAGTCAGTCAACAACATTTTAGAAGTTTTCAAAAAAGGGTTAAAAAATACTAAAAAACAAAACTTTAAAACCATGTTTTCTACTTCTATAGACATAATTACATGGAAAGGTGTTAAATTTTCTAAATGCTCACAATTATCAACAGCATGTATCTATAAAAATGATCAAACTGTTAGCAAAGTTCTGTAAGTTGCTCATATCAAACTGGATCAGGTTTTACTCTCGCAAAGACTGGTAAACACCCTCAAAGAGAGTAAAGAACACCCAAGCACCCGAGGTCATATTAGTCACATTGTCTTTGGTTTTTAGCCAACATCCGTTGCTTGGTTTCGGCCTGAATTAACCAGACAAAACAAAAAAGGCTAAATTTAATAAAAATTATAATCTCCACACATTTAGTGTATTAACATATGTTAAACAAAATAACTTTTGTCTGGTTAATTTGATTTACATAAATATTTATTGGCTTAAAACTATATTTTTGGTAGACTTGTTTGGCCAGTATATTTTTTATTAATAATGATTCATCTCTTTACCAATTTACTTCATTACTTAGGTTTTTAGTGTAACATGTAGTCAGTTTTTCTTATCTGTATGGTTTTAACTGAATATTAGAATTTCAGCATGTGAAATATGTAATGACTTTTCACTCCTGGTATCTCAGGTGATTATAATTGAAAGTAAATGTTTAGATAGAAGAAATCCAAGTTTTTTTACTCTTGTTACATCAGTGAGATACAGTGGCATCACTCGGTGGGATACAATAGCATAATCATGGGTTATCCATGAAATCCAGAAAGCCAAAATTTATATTAAACCAAATATTTTATTTAGCCTTAATTCAGGCTGAAACCTGGGGGTGGGGGCAGGCACAGCATGTGGTGCCAGGGATCAAATCATGGTCTCTGGGGTTGCCTAAACTTTCTTAAGCTGGTGCTTTAGACCACTCAGCCATCTCTCCAGCCCCCCAGAACCAATTCTTAACATACAACTCAAGATGTAGAGGTAAATGTACAAGATTACTGTTTATATTATCAGAGAAGCCAAGAAAATTAAACAAGATTAAATAATTTTTAGGAACTATTAAATTCATTAAATTCTTAACCATATTACCTCTTAATGGTAGAATCATTAGGGTTTTTTCTAGTTTATACTTAGGTGCATAGTTCTATAATTTTCACAATAACACTTATTACAAGTTTTAAAATCTACTATTTTGGGGCTAGGGAGATAGCTCAGTGGCAAGCACCTGCCAGGCAAGTACAAAGTCCTGAGTTCAATTCTGCTACGCTGACCCTCTGCCCCCACCAAAGAAAGGGTAAAATCTACTGTTTTGGGTTTTTGAGACACAGTGTTCCTATGTCAGTTAGGCTGGCCTCAAACTTATGCAACCCCCTTGCCTTAGCCTCCTGAGCTCTGGGATCACAGGTGGACACTACCACACCCAGGTAAAATGTATTATTTTAAAAGCTAGCTATTGAAAGTCATCTTCACTCATACAAAAATATCATATAATTAACATGAAAATGCAAAACATATTTAAGAGGTGTTGATCCGTTACCCAGGATGCTTGGTGGAACTGTTTACAGTTTGAAATCCGACACCACCAAACATGGAGCCAAAACGAAAGTCAACTCAATGAACACAGAAATAATGTGAGGGAATGAACAAACAATTGGTCAATCACCTGCTTTGTTTCCATTTGTCTGTTCACAAAAGTCGAAATATGATGGTACGTAGAACTGCTGGTTTTCACTGAAGAAATTCTTTTTACTTCAATGTTCTGGAAAATGGAATATGAAAAAAATACACATTTTAGGTTAAAGGCATTAATTTTCACCTTAAGCTGAATTCAATACAAAACTATTTTTTAAATTTTTTTAATCATGTTTTACTTATTTTAGAATTTATTTTATTTTATTATTTTTTTTCTTGTTTCAGAACTTTTGTTTGTTTATTTTTATGGCTGGCTCAGCCTGCCCTGAGGGCAGGGCTGGCACAGCATGTGGTGCCGGGGATTGAACTGTGGTCCCTACAGCCACACAAGCTTTCCTAAGCAGGCGCTTTAGACCACTGAACCATTCTGCCAGGCCCCTATTTTTTGAATTTTAATCAGTGCTATCATTTGTCTTCTCCAGAACTTACAGTGAAATTTAATCTTTGTTGTAAGATATTAAGAAGTAGGTCCCAGTGAGACCTTTGGTAGGTGAGTAGGGCCATCAGCTCATGAGTGAATTCATCCATTCAAGTGGCTGATGCATTACTGTCTCAGTGAGTTATGTCCACAACAAGTGTGACCCCAGCCAGTCTCTCACTGATGCCTAGTATGGGCTTGGGACTTTGCCAGCAAGAAGGCTATCACCTAATGCAGCCCCTCCACTTTGGAACAGGAATGAAAGCCAAAACATACCTCTTCATAATTTACCCTGTCTGTGGGCAATATTACCAACAGAAAACAAAGAGTATCAGTAACCCAAGATAAACTAAAATTATGCTAACAGTGAAGTAAATCTCTTCTTTCCACAGTTATTTACATTTTAGTGAAAATGCCAAATCCAGTAATACTTCAAAATATATAAATATCTTTTAATATTCTTAATGTAATCAACCTCTCTTACTTCAAGTAAGATTGTTACTTCAACTTTTTAAAGTTACTTAAAAGCATCATTTTTGCCCTAGGTTTTATTTGCCCATACCAGGAAATGGACCTAGGACTTTCATACATGCAAGGTAAAAGTCAGAGCTATACCCCCAACTCTGAAACATTTCACTTTTAAATCTGATGAATAAAGGTAGTGCTTACAGGATATTTTAGTTTAATTTTTAATTACTTCATTGTATTTATTGGAAAAACACACAGTTATATCCATTCTTTTTTGCTATTATTGGTGTTGAACCCAGGGCCTTTACAATGAGGTATATCCATATCCCTTTTTGCTTTTAGAGACATGGTATCACTAAGTCACTAGGCCCACACTGACCAGACAGTGACCCCTGTGCTTCAGCATCCTAGACTTCGGGGTTAAAACTATGTGCCACCATGTCCAGTTTTTGTTTCATTTCTGAGATGGGGGCTTGTTATGTAGCCCAGACTGACCTCAAACTCCCAATTTTCCTGCCTTTGACTGAATGTAAGAATTACAGGCATATACTATGCCTGCCTCTTTTTTCATAAGAAGCTGCAAGAAAAAAGGAAAAAAAAATTTGTTGCTAGAAGCACTCACACAAACAATATTTTGCTTGATTTTTATACATTTTTGATCTTTGCTAATGAACATTAATGACAAAGGGACTCAAAAGGCATCATGGATAAAATACAGCTTTCCTTTTATCCTCTCAGATGGTGCCGAGGGAGTGGCTGAAATACGACTCTTGCACCTGAATCTCCAATCACATATTACATGGCAGATGGTGCAGCACTACAGCAGGAAGGCTGACAAAATCCAAGACCTAAAAGACTGTCTGGTACTTATATTGGTCATGTATTCATAAAATATCCTTTCTTATGTAACTGAGAGATTCTGTATTTGTGTTTTTCATTTCAAAACTTTTAAAATAACTAATTTTGACAATCATTTAAAAGCCATTTCAATAGCCACACGAAAGGAATACTTTCAAAAATGAAAATCAAATTTCATTTTACATAATAAAAATTTTCTTAAAAATGAGATCAAATCAAACAGACATTTTACTCCTAGAAACAAACCTTTCTCATTAGCTTAGCATATTGAATCAGGGTCTTAAATTTATTTGAATTTTAATATTTTATAAAATGGTAAGCATCTGCAGTGAGTCAAACTCAGAATGTGGAAATATGTGGGATATGTAATGGGAGTTTTTTCCAAATGAAGAATACATATTTTTTAAAACACAGGCAGAACATGGTGACACATGTCTGTAATCCCAGCACTCCAGAGGCTGAGGCAGTTTGAGACCAGCCTGGGCAACAAAAATATGCTCAAAGCCACCCTGAACTGCATAACAAGACTCAAACTATCTCAAAAAGACAAAACAAAACAAAAGACTGTGCTAGAACTTGCCCCAGCCTCTCAGAGTGCTGAGATTATAGGCACGCATCATCATGGCCTGCAATAACTTTTTTTAATGCTTATGAATCAGAAAAATACGTTAAATGATTTATGGATATAGAAAATGATATCTAGGATTATTTAAAAACATTTTATTTTATATCTATTTGTTTTTTGTTTTTTTTTCTGAGTACTTCCCATGTATTTTTTTTTTTTTTTTTTTTTTTTTTTTTTTTTTTTTTTTTTTTTTTTTTTTTTTTTTTCCCTTTTTTTTTTTTTTTTTTTTTTTTTCTTGTTTCAGAACTTTTGTTTGTTTATTTATTTTTATGGCCAGCTCAGCCTGCCCTGAGGGCAGGGCTGGCGCAGCATGTGGTGCTGGGGATCAAACCGCGGTCCCTGCAGCCGCCTGCAGGTGCTTTAGGCCACTGAACCATCCTGCTGGGCCTAAAAACATTTTAGATTTAATCATGCATTACGTATATAACTGAAAATTAAATTAAAACAGTATTTTGGCTTCCCTGAATTTTATTTTTTCAGTACCAGGAATAAACTCAGGGCCTTGTGTTTGCCAGGCAGATGCTTATGCCACTAAGCTATCTCCCTGGCTCTCCCCTGAATTTTAATTATAAAGAATTCTCATATCCCAGCTTCTCTCAAAGTTCAAAGTAATTTACCTCAAAAGGAGCTGGAGGAGGAGGTGGCAAACTTGTAATTTTGGCAGACCTTTCTTTTTCTACAAGCAATGCTTCCTTCCGAGCTTTTATATGCCTTAAAAACAAGAAATATCATCAGTTAATCTCTCAGGTACATTGTTAAAACATGGAGCCCACAGAATTTCTAGAAGTCCTCCAGTCTGATCCCACAAACATAGTAAGTAATTTAATAAAGAGTCTAAGCTAGCCATCATGGTGCATGCCTGGAATGTCAGTGCTGTGGGAGGCTAAAGCAGAAGAATCACGAGTGTGAGCCCAGCCTGGGTAATTTAGTGAGACACTGCCACAAAGTAAATACAAAATTAAAAAAGGTGTTTGTTGGAGGGATTGGGTGTGGTCCAATATGAACCACACCTGGGTTCAATCCGAGCAGGCCCCCAAGAAAGAATAAAATAGTCTATGAACAGTAGACATGATATAAGGCAATCAGTTATAAGCGACCTATCCAAAAATATAAAGCTCCACAGTAGGGAAACCCAGAAAAACACCTAATGCTCTTCAGTAGTTCAGTGTCAAAAAGAAATGTTGAAAGAGACAGGCTGCTGTACAAAACGACCACTGCTGGCCAGTGAGAGGCACCTTAATTTTTATGCCATGAAAAAGACACTAATGACTACCAGTCTACAAGCCTCTTTGAATGTTCTAAACTACATTAATATTTTTTTCCTGCATGAAAAAGAGGTTTTCACATGAATTGTGAAGTCTACACATTGCTCTTACTGACGTACAGAAACTTAGTAATTGCTCCGAACCTCAGAATGTCCAAACTCCAGTTAGAGAAAGCTCACTGTTATCATCTAAGCAAAACACTCTCCCCTGTACTATTTTTGAACCCAGTTTAATGAAATACATGTATGAATTGGATAATAACCGCATATACAGCATGCTATGCATCCTTTACTTCCAGCCATAATAGCTTCAGTTGGGAATGTGGTGAAATAATTACCAGTTTCTTTGTTTCATCAATATTTCTTTTTGATTTTTCTGTACTTTTAAGGCTTCTTTATGCCTCATTTCTGCTTTTCTTTTCCTTTCTGCTTTCTGCTGTGCCAGAGCATCCAAATCGGGTTCCTAAAAATACATGTTACTTAAAATTTCAAGTTGAACAAGATTTGTAGAAACGCATTTTCTTTGGTGTCAGAACAAAGGTGACTTTAATTCTGTCAGCTTTTCCTACATACTATAGCAGTATTGCACAAAGTGTAGTAAGGATGCCTTAACCAATATATTAGGAGTATCAAAATAGAAAGACTGAATGTACTACTTAATAGCACTGTAAAAACAAATGGAATATTATACTTAGGACACAGTTACTTTTTCCACTTCACTAAAATGTCAAATACATGTGATTTCTAGTGAGGTTTTTTTCAGCTACAGGAAAAATCATGAAAGATTTCAACTAAAGTTTGGGTAACACTGCCTGAAAGCATAAAGTTAATGGTGATACATATATAAAACTATAAAAGTCTAATGTCAGCACCTAAAAGTATTTCTAAAAATGTAAACTAAAACAAGGACAAATAAATAGGCTGCCACATGACTTAGAAATTTCTTTTCCTATTCATTATCAAAGGTTTATTTTCTTTGGAGTCAGTTTGTTTATTGTTTGAGTCTAAGACTGCAAACTATGATTTTCTAACCATAAATCATATCAAAATAAATCCACAGTTTTAAATTCTGAGTTAAGTTCCACTTTGCCTTACTAGAAGTCAATCAAGCGGGAAAAAAAAAGTAGATATATGTGTACAAAAAAAAATCATAGGGCTGGAGAGATAGCTCAGTGGCATAAGCACCTGCCTGGCAAGCACAAGTTCCTGAGTTCTATCCCCAGCACCACAAAAAAAAAAAAAAAAAAAAAGAAAGTTTAGAGGTACTGGAAATGATACTAAAATGTAAAATTTGAACTCTCCCTACTGAATCTGTCTAAGATGTCTGAAACAATGATTTAAAAGGTTGTCTGATTTATGCAGGTAAATAAGAACTATAAAAGGATGTTAATTTGGGGCTTGGCGGGATGGCTCAGTGGTCTAAAGAGCCTGCTTGGGAAAGTTTGGATGGCTTTAGGGACCGCAGTTTGATCCCTGGCACCACATGCTGCGCCAGCTCTGCCCTCAGGGCGGGCTGAGCCAGCCATAAAAATGAGTGAATAAACAAACAAAGGCTCTGAAACAAGAAAAAAAATTAATTAAAAAAAAAAAAAAAAAGAAAAGGATGTTAACTTAAATGTCATAAGGAGAGAAATTTTACTTGGCTTGAGTTACTAGGAAATGAACATATTATTCTCAGTTTATAGTAAATCTATTTAAAAAAAAGAAAAAAGAAAGCCCAAGCAGCCCAAAACAAACATACACAAAAATATTTTTGTAAGAATTCAACAGGGGCTGGGGAGATAGCTCCATGGCACAAGTGCCTGCCTGGCAAGTGCAAGGTTGTGAGTTTGAACCCCAGTCCCACCAAAAAAAAAAAAAAAAGAATTCAACAAATAAAATTTACTTTTAGAATATTACTAGACCAGGTGTGGTGGTGCACCCCTACAATCCGAGTGCTGGGGAGGCTGAAAATAGAAGGATCACTATGAGTCTGAGCCGCGTAGTGAGATTCCGTACGAAACACATCAATAAATAAATAAATAAATAAATAAATAAATAAATTGTGGCTACCATCAGGTAGTCTAATAACTCTTACTCACATTTTCTTTGGCCTGTCGATGTCCTTCTCCCATACTTTTTAAACTTGCCAAATAAAGTTTTTCCAAGTTCTGTATTTTTTGAGTTTGTGATTCTTCCCATTCTGCCCTTAGCTCCTCTGCCAAACGAGCGAACTGCTGATTTCTCCGCTGCTTGATGTCTTCTCTTATCTGTAAGGCGATATCCCTTTCTTGTTCACGAACCTGAAGAATATTTAAAGGATTATATGAAAGGAGGCTTGAACTTTTTGAAAAGATATTTGGAAATAGAAACTCAGTTGCATTTTCTTTACCTCTATCACATCTTCTAAATACTTACCTCATATTAGATAAAGACTATGCAAAGTAAAACTAAATGATAAAGAAAAAACAATCTCAGGATGAGGACATAGTTCAGTGGTAGTGTTTTGTAGTACATGCAAAGCCCTAGGTTAGCTCAGCACCAAAAACAGAATAAAACCCCCCAAATTGCAAATCTACTTCTGACTAATTTTCCTGCTCCCCTAAATTCCTAATGACACTATATCACCATTACAATGCATAAAATGCTCAAATGGTAAACATAGTTCAATAAATGTATAACTTAGAGGAGTACTAATAGGGTCAGATGTGATCCCATTTCTGTTGTACACTGTTGAGTTCTAGACAGACACTACCTAACACATATGGCACAAAGACTTAACTCTCTTGTTTTATTTTTATTTTTTTATTTATTATTTTTTTAATTTTTATTTATTTTTTTTCTTGTTTCAGCACCTTTGTTTGTTTATTCACTTATTTTTTATGGCTGGCTCAGCCCACCCCAAGGGCAGGGCTGGTACAGCATGTGGTGCCGGGGATTGAACCGCAGTCCCTGAAGCCACCCAAGCTCGCAAGCAGGCACTTTAGACCACTGAACCATCCCGCTGGGCCCAACTCTCTTGTTTTAGACTTAGAAAATAACCTACAGCTTCCTAGTAAATTTGTGTTAGAAGGGAATCTTTCCAATAACTCTTCCTCAGAACTACTCTAAACTTCCTGCTCTTTATCATGTATTACATATCATTTAAAAATATTTGAAGAGCTACAGTGAAATAATGTCTATTTTCGATTTTCTTCCAATCTAATTACTCAGTCTTTTCTTCAAATGTTCCAAAGCTAGTTAATGTGTATAAATCAGGGCTCTTATATAGTCACATAAGGTTTTTAAATGAAACATTTCATTTAGGACATTCTAATATAATTTTTACATTACATGGTTTGGATAAGACGGTGAAAACTTTATTCCAAACAAGCCGCACCTGTAGCAACCTTAGTTTTCGTCTTCTTTCATAATCTTCTCTCAAAACAAAGGCTTCCTCATTAGGACTCAATCTCAGCTTGCCAGCATTCACTACCTTTCTTTTCATTTCTATGTAATTTACATAAAAAGGACCTGAAACTTAAAAAAGGAAAAATGTCTATAAGAGTAGCAAAGATTAATATTTTAGAAACTTGTATTACTATTTTTTAATTTAAAGTCTATATACATGCAAATACAGCCCCAAGTCTGATTTATTTATAAATAGGTACTACAAATCTAGTAATTTGCTCTGTGGTTCTTGAGTGGGAAAGAGGTAGTAAAGAGCAGAGTGGCATTTCTTATAGAGAATGTTTCCCCTCTTACAGCAAACTGTTTACCAGTAGTACCTTGGACCTGACTTATTACTAATTGGCTATTCTAGTTCCACTCTTAAATGCAAAAAAGCATAAAAACTTAAAAATGAGTAGATAAGACACTAGCATTTTAAGATGCGGAGAATAATAAAAGCCTAGGGACAGTTTGTAGTCTGTTACTTGGGGATCCCAGTCAACTGGGATTCAAGGAGGCAGAGAACGCTTCTGATGGCTCCTTTGTGTTAACCTAGCATTGGTAGCACTTCTTTACTATAGTAATTATGCCCCTGAGCACATTCCTTGGCCCTAAATAAAAGTGATATATTTCTGAAGGTCGGGGCTTACTTGGAGAGAGACAAATCTCAGTGAGACCTCTGAGCAAAATTCATCAGGTCTTATTGTTTCTTTTGGCACCGACTTATAAAATACAACAAACATGTACTGGCATAGAATGTTTTCACAACTACAACTTAACAGTTTAGGACTATGACACAACCTGAACATTACCTTCTAAGGCTCTGGATCATTTCCAATCTATTGTATATAACTTGATCACCAATCATCAATATAATTCATGGAATCATATCAATACCACATGCCATATGCTATAGTTAATAATTCTTCAGTAAACTCAACTGTTTTATTTTGAAATGGATGGCCATTTTTAAAAAACCTTGTAAAATAATTTTGTTTGGGGCCCAGCAGGATGGCTCAGTGGTCTAAAGCACCTGCTTAGGAAAGCTTAGGCAGCTGCAGGGACCGAGGTTCGACCCGCAGCTGCGCCAGCCCTGCCCTCAGGGTAGGCTGAGCTGGCCATAAAAATCAATAAATAAACAAACAAAAGTTCTGAAACAAGAAAATAAATAAATAAATAAATAAATAAATAAATAAACAAATAAGTAAAAATAAAATAATTTTGTTTGGAAAATTGGAAGTGTTGGGAATTCTCAATTTATTTTACGACTTCTACACTAGATTTTAACACATCCCTACCTGAGGGACTATGGTAGGTAAGAACAGAAAGAATGCAAGAATCTAGCATTTGCATACTTTGAGAACCCTTCTTGTGTGGTTCTGGTATCAGACGTTTCCATTATCATCAGATCCAAAGATTAAACACTTTACATCAAAATATAACCACAATTTTATGTGAGACAAGTCAGTATCTCTCAGGTCTTTTACAATGATCAAGCATGCAAGTTTGGTTACTTGATACTTACAACCGTCTAAAGTTAACTTGAGCCATACCACCTTCACAAAGCTATCCTCCAGCAGCTCCTGCTCTGTACATTCATCCCTACTTGCCTACCCATAAGGTACTACATTCACATGGGGACAGATAGAGTGGTGTCTTGGTACCACCTCCACTAGATTTTCAATTATAGTTTGTTCTCCACAGAGAGACAGCTAAACGTTGCATGGTAAGTGTGGTTTTAAAAAATGTAATATTTAGGTAACTATAGTAAGAATTATTTTACATACTGTGAATGGACTTTCTTTTGAGAGGGTCTTGCTACATAGCTCAGGCTGGCCTCAAACTGGTGGTAATCCTCCTGACTCATCCTCCCAAGTACACCACCACGCCTGGCCTAGATACTATTTTTAATCAGACGAAAACAGAGTAAGAACTAGGAGACTTTGGGGTTACCTAAAAGGAACTCATACTTCCCTAGTTAATACTTCATCAGAATGTAGTTTTAATGAAAAAAAGTATGGTCTCATTCAGTTATACACCCAAATTCTAAGGTATATCAGACCTATATAGGTAGTTCATGTGTTGACAGACTGAATGGCACATTCATTGAGGTAATTCATGTAAAGCACTCCTACATACAGGCACACACTGTCATTTCTTACTAAGCTTCACCAGGACTCTGATGTCAAAATAGAGTGACTTTCATTTAATGAACTTTTTCCATATATCCTATTAATCAGATATAACATATTGATAATGATCAAGTGAACTATGTATATTTTCTTTTGTTTACATTTTTTAATGTATTTGGTACAGGGTCTCACTATACAGCTCAGACTCGTAGTGATCCTATTTTCAGCCTCTCCAGCACTGGGACTACAGGGGTGCGCCACCAAACCTAGTCTCCATGGCCAGTTGAGTGCGCCTGGGGGGTGGGTCTGGTGCAGCATGTGGTACCTGGGATCAAACCCCAGTCCCTGCACTTGCATATTTTAAACATGAACAAAGTCCTCTTGGGCTTGGGCCGGAGAAATAGCTTGGTGGAATAAGAACTTGCCTGGCAAGCGCAAAATCCTGAGTTCAATCCCCAAGTCCTCTTGGGTTAAAGGAAATGCCTGAAGTGACAATATCTATTAGCAAAGGCAAGAGAAAAAATCTAGTTCATTTCAAATGGCTCCTCACTTCCTGACCTGCTAAAACATACAAGCAGAAGAAAACTTTACTTAAGTTACTGTTATTTTATGAGAGCTAAAAAAACAGGGTTTAAAAGAAGAAAAATGAAGATTCACAATGTATCTTTACTAATTTGTGTGAAGGTCTTTGAAACTTCACTCATGATCTATTCAAACTAATGATGGGTCCCAGATCACAGGATGAAATAAAAGCTGGGCCCAAAAAACAACACAATGAAAGTTCATTTCTATGAATCTCAAACAGTGGACTAAAGATGAATGCATGAGAAGGCTTACCTTTTAGAAGCTTACTGACTAGGCCACATATACAAAGAATACTTGTGGGGTGCTGGAAATACTAGACATTGTATTTGGATTGGTATGATGATTAAACATGTGAAAATTCCTCAAATAGTACACTTGTATGTTTTATTCTAAATCATATCTCTATATAAAAGGAAAAAAGTTGAAGAGTCTTTGGCATATCTCATTTGCCAGAGGATGATGGCAAGACATATAAATGCATTATTTTTAGCTATTAAGATGTAACAGAATAACTTGGCTATTGCATAATTTTATTTATTTATTTTTTAGATTTTTTTTTCTTGTTTCAGAACTTTGTTTGTTTGTTTTTATGGCTGGCTCAGCCTGCCCTGAGGGCAGGGCTGGCGCAGCATGTGGTGCCGGGGATTGAACCAAGGTCCCTGAAGCCGCCTAAGCTTTCCTAAGTAGGCGCTTTAGACCACTGAGCCATCCTGCCAGGCCCTGTATAATTTTAAAATACGCTTAATTTTAAGCTTAGAATGCCTATATATCCTTTCTCTATGTAAACAGATTGTTGAATGCAGTAAACCAACCTCTTCTAAGATAGGACAGTTTCTCAGTCTTTCATTTCAAGACTCTAACACTTTAAAAAGGCCAGTTCTTTTGTTCAACACAATTGAACTTATCTATTTTGAACTTAGCTCAATTTCAGTGTGTCCTGCTCTGCATCCCATCAGGAGGTAAATGGTGTATGTCATGTCTACTACTGGTGATACTTTGTTCACTTACTTAAGACCGTATCAGATCCGCTTGCTCTATGGCAGCTACTACCTCTCCCTTTCTAAGTATGTGCTGGATGTATTGTACCTAAACTACCGTGTTGTGTGGTCAATGTTATTTCGTATGTGTTATTCCTTCTAAACCTATCAACATGAAAAGTACTTAACCAAGTTTCCCCTGCTGTCCCACTTACGAAACTGTTTATTCCTTAGTGGATGTGGGTTGTTAAATTCCACGCTTCACTACTACCTAGATACTATACATCCTGCAAGACTGTCCTGAGGATTACAAGACACATGGTCACCACAACATTAACGATGGACTCTTGACAATGCGCCTTCAAGACCCAACACTGGGGAGCTGGGGAGATGGCTCCGAGGCACAAGTGCCTGCTGGGCAAGTGCAAGGTCGTGAGTTTGAACCCCGGTCCCACACACACACACACAAAAAGACCCAACACTGCCCTGGCAGGAAGAAACTGGCCACGTTACACGGGTCGTTCTGGTCTCCTTTTCTTAAGCTAAATAAGGTGAGTAATATGTCCCGCAAGAGACTGTTCTGATTATACAACTTAATCGTAGCGACACTGCCAAAGACACTTTAAATATCAAAGACTCGCCTGATGGACACGTGTAAAAACCTGCGATTGTGAAAGAACTTAATACCTGAGAAACTCACCCACGCGGCGCCCGGGAGAGCTCGCTCTTTGCAGGACCGACTCCGGAAAGGCTCTCCAGAGGCTGCTCAAGGCTCGCGTTTGCAGCGGCACGCGCGCTCAGGGCCGGGGACGCAGCGAGGCCCGCGGGCAGCCTCTCGAGGCGCGCGCGTCCAAGGCAGCGCCCCACTTTCTCCGGGGTACACGTCCAGTTCCTGGGCCGCAGGGAGCCGGCGCACCCGGCACCCACCTGGGAAGCAGGACGCCTCGGGGTGCAGTCGCACTTCAAAGAGAGCAATCAGCAGCGCCCACAGACCCGCTTCCCGACAACGGTTCGTGCGCCTGCGCGGCGGCCAGCGCTGAGGCCTCGTCACTTCCGGCATTCAAACGGCCCGCCAATGGCGGGCCCAAGCCGCGGGAGTCGCCCGGCCCCGCCGCTCCAGGGAATGCCGGAAGAGCCGGGCGCATGCGCACTAGCCGCGCGGGGCTACGTAGGCCATTGTTTCTCATATTTGGCAAGTCCTTGAGCCTTTTCCTTGCCTCGCCAAACGTGCTTCTTTTACAGATCCACCAAAGGGAAGGTATTTGCCAGAGGGCATGAGGGTTACTTTTTAAAGCTTTACTGATACAGTTTTAGATATGATTACATTCAACCTAGACAATTTTACATAATCTGTCTTGTTCCTTCTTATTGCTCTCCCTTCTCTTCAAACCCTTTTCCCCTCTTGATTTAGCAGAGCTTTGTTGTCGTTTTCTCCCTTTTTTTTTTTTTTGTCCTCTTTTCACATTTCATTTTCTCGTTTGAACCTTGTTTCCCCTATTTCCCAATAGCTATTACACATTCTGATCCTTGTTTACGCTATTGGCTTCTCACATCAGAGAAACAAACTGTAAGGTTTACTTTAGTTTTAAAAATCAGTGATGAAAGATGTCTTGAGACTTATATCTCTTTATATCTCTGAGATTTTTATTTTTTTTTTTGGTGGGGGGCGTGCTGGCGCAGGCAGCCTTAAGGGCAGGTCTCATGCTCCATGCAGATTATGGTGGTCCCCAGTGCCTGAGTGACTTTGTCGAATCATGTGCTTTAATCAGCTGAACTACCTTTTAAGCTTCTGAGACTCACATTTTTTTATGTACTGACAACACAATTCAATTATCGTTTTATTTATACCAGGTTTCTTTTTTCTTTCTTTACTTATTTATTCTTTTTGTTGTTGTTGTTGTTTAGTACAGGATCTACAGGTTCTCCCTACACAGATTGGATTTGTAGTGATCCTCCAGTTTCAGCCACCCAAGCGCTAGGATTACAGGTGTGTACCACCAGGCCCAGTCTCAATCACATCTCAGGGCGCCCTGGGGGCAGGGTTGGCATGGCATGCTGGGCGATTGAACCCTAGTCCCTGTGTCTTCCTAAGCAGGTGCTGTAATATTTTGAGCTATCTAACCGGCCCTTGTGCACCAGCTTTCTTTGTAACACTCAGTTATGGCCTACAGCTCACTGGAGCGTGAGTCCTATCATGTTACACTGCGCCTCCACAGAGATGACCTATAATTGGAGTGAGCATAGGTTCATACATTGTTTGTTGGGTATCTATTATTGTGAGGTATACTATGCCAGGCATATGAGAGACAAGGAAAATGGATTATTACTCTTAGATTTCACAGATGGGATTAAATATTAGGAATCAAAGAATTAGAAATGTGGGTAGAGATGGGAAGTTTGGCTGCATTGTAGAAAAGAGCTCAGAGGGGTAAGGATATAAGTACTGCACACTAACCGATTGCGCCACTGGAGCTTCAAGAGGGGTAAGGATAGAAGTCAGAAAAACTGATGAAAGCACTGCAGGAAATTAAATAATATTGAATATGGAGAAAAATGGGTATAGTAAAGAGGCCAACAGGAAGCCAGATATCAGTAATTGGTGATGATATGGTCATAAGAGGCAACTGAGTGATGGCGATAATATCCCAGAGGAACACCTGGGAAGAACAGATTGGAGAGGGGGAAGCATGCAGTTAAGCTTTGAATATTTTAAATTTGAGGCATTATATATGTTCCAGAATTATTTAGGACGAAAAATTAAGAGCATTTGACCGTCAGTTGCTGTGAGGTTGAGGAAAAAGAGAATCAAGTTAATCCTACAATCACTAGCTTGGACAGCAGTATTGATACTTGATTCTCAAGGGAGAGATCAGTTAATGTTACTACATAGGAAGTTGAGGTGGGGAGCGCCCAACCACTCAGGGCCCCTTTTCTATTCCTCTCTTGGACAGAAGCTTTCTTTCCCTCAGTAAATATATTCTGCTCATAAAAAAGAAAAGAAAGTTGTTTTAGTTACTTTTTCTCTTTGCTGAGATGAAATACTCAATACCCGTAAGTTAAGGGAGGAAAGGTTTATTTAACTCATAGTTTATAGAGGTTTCAGTTCATAAGTGGCTGACTCCAAGGCAGAGTGGCATGGCAGAGGGGTACTGCAGAAGAGGAACACTTCGTGGCAAAGCAGGGCGGGCAGAAAGCAACAAGTGACCTACAGTGACTGCACCAGCCCTCTTTCTTAGCTAGCACTCACACTCTTAATCCCAGCATCACATCTATGATCCCAGCATCGCACACCCTGTATCTGCCACCTCAGAAAGCCTCTCATATGATCACATGCACTGTTGGAGGGACGTCTAGATACAAGCTATAACAAGAAGTCTTCACAATTTGAACTCGAGGTCCTGTGGAGCATCCAGTGATGTGAAACAAATAGACAAATGCTTTGGGAGAGAGCCCTCAAAAAGGTTTAGGCTGGGTATATAAGGGCCTCACTATCATATGAATAATAACAAAATCACAAGATTACTGAAGGGGAATTTGTGGAGTGATGAAGCAATAAGCTAAGGACCAACCTAAGAAACATCAGACATAAAGACAGAGTGTCAGACAAAGGAATCCTTAAATTTATTTATTTATTTATTTATTTATTTTAATGGCTAGCCCAGCATGTGGTACCAGGGATCAAACCGTGGTCCCTGCAGTTGCCTAAGCTTGCCCAAGCAGTGCTGTAGACCTCTGAGCCATCTCGCCGGCTCAACTCCTGCATTCTACATGCACCTGAAACCAATGCCACGTGGATGATGCTATGGTCTGCTGCCAGCTGGAGCAGTAACTGGGTTTCTTTCACTTTGTTTTTTTTTGGTGGGACCGGGGTTCAAACTCACGACCTTGCACTTGCCAGGCAGGCACTTGTGCCATGGAGCTATCTCCCCCAGTAGGGCTTCTTTCACTCTTGGTTGTAGTATATCATTCCTCAGGCTAGACAAGTGCCTGGCCATGGCTTCCAGAAGCACACTCCATCAAGTTCTCCATGCTATTGTGCGTTCTTATTGAAATTAGCTGCTCAGGAGATGGCCTGTTGATTAGAGCTCAAGTTCCTTGAGAGGGCTGAGGAAATAGCTCAGCTTTCTAAAGCACCTGCTTAGGCAAGCTTAGGCAAAGTGTAGAGACTGCTGTTGGATTCCCAGCACTATATGCTGCACCAGCTCTGCCCCCCAGGGCAGGCTGAGCTGGCCACACACACACCCCCCAAAAATCCCTGAGAACAAAGAGCATTTTGCTTAATTGTTTGGCATATAGAGCTTCTTAAATGTTGTAACAAATGAGTGAAATATATGCTCCACCTTTCCAACTGGCTTCCTGGGTAGAAATTGCACAAATGGATGTTCTGAATTTAGGCTTATTCTGTTTTTAATAGCAAAGGAAGAAGAATTTTAAAACTCTGTAAGCTCAAGTCAGAGCGTCTGAGTTAGTATTACAATTCTGATGTTTTCTACCTGTGGAACCTTAAATGAAAAAACTTTAGTTCCTGTTTTGTTTCCACATAGCTGCCAACCAAACCACCCTGAAATGTCCAAAATGGCTCCTCTGCTTTGGCTGAAGTTGGTGTTTGCTGTTAGCTGAGAGCGGAGAGCTTGGCTGGGACTATTGACCAGAGTGCCTTCCTGTGTCCTCTCCAGCTGGCTTGGACTTCTCAGTCCCTGCTGGCTAGGCTTTTAGAGGGAGTGACCTATGAGTGAGCATTCCCAGAGAAAGAAAGTGCAAGCGCTTTGGAAGATGAGGTGAAGGGATGCCACAAAGAGTTCTGCCACATTATGTGGTGTCACAGGGCCTGCTCAGGTTCAGGTGACAGGAATATAAACTCCCATCTCTCAATGGGGAGAGCAAAAGGGAACGTGTGGTCATCTTGTGTTTGTTTGAATTGTCTATTGCAGGATCAAGAACTAGGGCTGGCCAGACAGCTCAGTGGACTAAAGCACCTGCCTAGACAGGCTCAGGGGCCTGGGTTTGATCCCCAGCATGCTGTGCTGGCCCCACATCCAGGGCATGCTGACATGGCAACTGAGACTGGGCATGGTGGCTGCACCTGTAATCCTAGCACTTGGGAGGCTGAAAACAGAAGGATCACTATGAGTCTGATCTGCGTAGTGAGACTCAGTAGATCCTGTACTAAATACATGAAAAAAGATAGTAGAACTAATTATAAATTTAACCTATAACTTGATAATCTTTACTCAGGTAATAAGTTTTAATAAAAACAAACTTTATTCAAAAATGATCACAGAATAACTCAAAATGCAGAGTAAGCATGAGAAACATGTGACTGGCTGATAGATTTAGCTCTCACTGAATGAATCCCGAAGCTTTTTTTTCTTAGGAAAAGTCAACAGTCATTTCAGTAGACAGCAGTATGGGAAGTCTCTGCACACAGGCTAGTTTCCACTCCGCCAGCTGTTTCTGGTGGCCTCAACTGAGATGGAGGCATTTCCATAATGGGCTGTGCTAGAACCTTCTTTGTAAGCAGCTTTAGCTCTTTAGTGCTCTTGGTGATTGGCTCCTTTTCCTGCTGTGCAGAGATACTGCGCACCACTTGCTTCTCCACTCACCTTGTCATGTGCTCTTGTTCCTTGTAATTCATCATATTCCACACAGAGATGGTAGCCCAGGCAATTTTTCTTTTCTTTTTTTTTTTTTTTTTTTTTTGCGGGACCGGGATTCAGACTCACAACTTTGCACTTGCCAGGCAGGTGCTTATGCCATGGAGCTATCTCCCCAGCCCCTGCCCAGGCAATTTTTTACTTCCCTGTATACTCTACAGCTGTTCCTGGTAAGAAACCTCCAAGCCCATAGCAATGTTGTTCCTCTGGACATGATAAAGATAGTGGCACTACTGAACAAGTGCCTGCTGGAACTTCTCCAGTTCCATTGTGTCCTGGGTTTGTTTTATGGAAGCTTGCTTTGCCTCTCCTAGTTGGGCAATTTTTTCCTCATTCAGTTTATCAATAAATTCTCCAGGTGAGGCACCATATTTTTTTTTTTTTTTTTTTTTGGCTTTTTGAGACAGGGTCTCACTGTGCAGTTGAGGCTGGCTTTGAGCTCACTTTTGTAGCCCAGGCTGGTCTCGAACTCGCAGCGATCCTCCTGCCTCAGCCTCCCAAGTGCTGGGATTACAGGCGTGAGCCACCACGCCCGGCTAGAGGCACCATATTTTTTAATTACATAGACAAGTAGCCCTACTACAGATATGGTAGAGAAGGTCCCTGGGCTAATCGCATATATTTCTTTGGACAGAAAATACAAGACAAGCACAGTTCCAAGCATACAGAGTCCATCCTGTTACACCAGTTTTAGGATAAAGGAACTGGAAGAATTCCTCAGGAATCAGCCCAAGATGAACTTTCCCACCATATTCTGGAAGAGATGGTAGAGGAGCAAAGCTTGGCTGCCCTGTGTGAAAGATCCTTGTTTCCTGCAATGCGCCTAGGTCCTAGGGGTGCTGCACTCTTCAGGCAGGGTGCTGATGCGGCATGGTAGAAAGTACCAACAGGGACAGCATGATCAGCAAAGCTCCAGGAAGTGGTCTGAGAGCCTTGTGGCCATTTTAGTCTCTTTCTTTGTTTTACTTGATCAGCCCCCTTCACAGTGTGGTTGAAACTCATGAATTATATGAGAATTATATGAGAACATTTTGTAAACTCGAAAAGAAGTATTTAAGTATTGGGTTAATGGCTGTTTTTCTTTTTTGTGTAACACATTTCAGTCCTCTTATAATATAGACTTAGTGGGAGCTGGGGAGATAGCTCCGAGGCACAAGTGCCTGCTGGGCAAGTGCAAGGTCGTGAGTTTGAACCCCGGTCCCGCAAAAAAAAAAAAAAAAAAAAAAATAATAATAATAATAATATAGACTTAGCCTTCCAGGATGGAGGGGTAGGCAAGTGACCTAGACTGAACAAACTCAAGTTCTTTATCTTCCTTGCAGTTATGTCTGGGTTTAGGCCACATGAGCTAAAATAAACCAATTAGTCTTTGTGGGGTGTTTTCGGTTTTGTTTTTTGTTTGTTATTTGACAAAGGTTCTCACTAGGTGGTACAGGTTGACCTTGAACTTGCTTATGTAGTCCAACCTGGCCTTGAACTCACAGCTCCTCCTACCTGAGCCTCCAGAATCCTGGGATTACAGGCCTGTGCCAACACACCTGACAATTAGTCTTTCACTGTGGTTCCCCACCCCTAGATCCAGCACCAAATGAGTATTTTCCTCTCTCTGTTCATGGTAGGATATGAACCTGGTGACGCAGGAAGAAAAACTGATCTTTTAACCTGAAAAACACTTGGACCAGTTTGTGTTCTCGAAAACCGAAGAATGAATTTTAGGAACGAGATGGAGGTTTAGAATAGAAAATTTATTGGGAAAGAAAGCTTCTGTCCAAGAGGAGAACAGAAGGGGGGCCTAAGTGGGTTGCCTGTGAAATTGTCTTTTTTTAGGGGTCTTTTTTTTTTGGTTTTTTTTTTTTTTTGAGACAGGGTCTCGCTATGCAGTTGAGGCTGGCCTTGAGCTCACTTTTGTAGCCTAGGCTGGTCTCAAACTCGCACCAATCTTCCTGCCTCAGCCTCCCGAGTGCTGTGATTACAGGTGTGAGCCACCACGCCCGGCTTCTAGGGGTCTTATAGGGCAAAACCATGTGATAAGGCGGACCTAAGGTGAAACTAGGGGAACTTGCTTAGGTGGTCATGAGGTGGGACAAAGTCATGGTCAACCAATGAGATTACAAGCATCACTGTTCAGGTAAAATTGATTAAATTGGGAGCAAATTGGGAAGCAAGTCCCATAGCAAGAGGTCATGAATACGGAATGAGGGTTCTTCCTGTTGGGGTTGAGTTTCTGACTCCTTTAGGCTCTTTTAGGGGGATCAGATGCTGATTTAGAATATCAATCCCTGATACTTAAGTTTAAGTGAGTGGGTGGCTGCATTTCTTTACTCTTTTGTTTTAAGGTCTGGCCCACAGGTGGGGTGCCTGTCTCTTGGAAAGCTGTATAGTTGAAGTGCTTTCTATAGTGTCCCGGAGGGCCTGGCCCTATCTGACTGCCTATAATATTTCTGTCTAATTTGGCTGCCTACAACACTGGAACTTCCCCAGGAAATTCCCCACCTTGGCATTCCCCACAAGCTGGTGTGGAAGCATAAGCTTGGCAGGAAGTAAGGAGCACAGAGAGAGTACTAATAGTATTCAAGCCTCTGGATTCAACTGTCCCTGAGGTCAGCAGTCCACCTTGTTTTGCATCCTACAGGAACCATTAAATCCCTCCTTTCATTTAAGATGCTTTGAATAGTAGCTAGTGCCTGTCCCCCCCCCCCCCAATACTGGGAATTGAAACCAGGATTTCACAATAAGCTGCATCCCTAGCCCATTTATTTATTTATTTGTTTATGCTTCTTTTTATTTTTGCGGCAGGTTCTTACTAACTTGCTCAAGCTAGATTTCAACTTGCTGTTCCTGGTTCAGTCTTCCAGAGTGCTAGGATTACAGCCATGTAGTCCCAGCTCACCTAACTGGGAATTCTCATGTTTTTCAAATTAAAAGAAGCTCAAGATTAATGCTTAAATTCTTATAGATATATAACATCTGGGTCTCTGGGGAGATAGACCAGAATAATGATTAACATTTCAGACCTGTAGTCTATCTTCTTGGATTTCAGTTTTTGGATTATCAAGCCTGACTTTGAGCTAGTCACTAAACCTACTTAGAAGTCAGTTTTCAGAGTCTGGGTGTGGTGGGGCACGCCTGTAATCCCAGTGCTGGGGAGGCTGAAAACAGGAGGATCCCTATGAATTCAGGCTGTGTAGTGAGACCTTGCACAGAAAAACAAAAACAAATGAATAAACAAACTAAAGGTCAGTTTTTTCCTCTGAAAGTGATATAGGCAAAATATTCAAAAGCTTTCATGAGGTTTAAAGTTTGCAAAATGTCTGGCAAATAGTATGCAAAACAGGGTTCTTTTTTTTTTTTTTTTGGCTTTTATTTCTTTCTTTTTCTTTTTTTTTTTTTTTAAAGGATAAGCATTTTATTTTATTTATTTATTTTATTTTCTTGTTTCAGAACATTTGTTTGTTTATTTATTGATTTTTATGGCCGGCTCAGCCTGCCCTGAGCGCAGGGCTGGCGCAGCATGTGGTGCCGGGGATCGAGCCGCGGTCCCTCCAGCTGCCTAAGCTTTCCTAAGCAGGCGCTTTAGACCACTGAGTCATTCTGCTGGGCCTCCAACTAAAAGATTTTTTTTTTTTTTTTTTGTGGGACCAGGGTTCGAACTCACGACCTTGCACTTGCCCAGCAGGCACTTGTGCCTCGGAGCTATCTCCCCAGCCCCTAAAAGATTTTTTAAAAAATTTTAAGTATGTTTATTTTTTAAATGAGTGGTATAAGGGTAGAATTGAAAAATGGAGTCCTTTAGTTAAAAAGAGTAAGAAACGAAAGGAAAGATGAAACAAATTGGTTCCATCTTGTAAATCTTTATTGGCATATTGCCAAAATGATATTTATCAAAATCATTAATATTTATTAAGCCCTAAGTATTTTAGCTACTTAAAAAGGTAGAGAAGTCTGAGTAGAAGAGAGGAGTGTCATTCATAAACCAGAAAGTTATATAAACAGTTAAGAGAGACTGGGCAGGGTAAGGAAGAGTTTTATATTTAGAATTAGAAGATGTTGGTTTGAACATCTTCTTGACAGACAGTTAACCTCTCTGAAACTCAGTCTCTTTCTCTCAAATGGGGATTAATATCCATAGCACTTCCCAGTGTGGTGGCGCCTGCCCAAAACCCCCAAACCCAAGAGGCAGGGAGAGATCACAAGGTTCCAGCCTGGACTACAAAGCAAGACTTTCTCTCAAGCAAACAAACAAATGATGGAGCATACAAACAAACATATCCAACATTTCTTGGCAACCCTGCTGAGAAATGTTAATATATACAGAATCTTATAGAAAGCAGCTATAAAGATCACATTCTAAAAATTTAAATTGTAAAAGCCAAATAGAGGGCTGAGGATATAGCACAGTGATATAAGCACCTGCCTGGCAAACTCAAGGTCCTGGGTTCAATCCCTGGTTCAGAAAAAAAAAAAAAAAAATGCTGACATGATATTAAGCAAGCATATAAATAACTATTAAACACCAAATTATGACTTGGCTACTAATACAAACTTAGAGCTAATATTCCTCCCATTTCTCTGTTACTGATACTTGACTTTCTTTAATTGATCTACATAAGAATTAGTACCACTTACTTAGCATCCTTTTCATCCAAAGCTATTTCCAGTTACCTGATCGTAATGGTGACTGCATAGCTTGTGATGGCTTGTGTCTAGACGGTGCCCCAAAGCCTCATAGCTGTGGCTTTTTCAGATGTGGCTAATCCAGAGCATGTGATTGGTTCATGGCGCAAGGCTAGGATTAAAGGTGCCTTGAGCGAGGGTGGGTGATTACTAAATCAGTCCACTGATGGGCTTGGCACTGTCCTAGTCCCAGTAGTCTGGCTATGATATAGGAACAGAAACAGGCTTGTCTTGTCCCCCATCCCTACTACTTTCTGCATGCCATGCCCCATTATTCCTCTGGGATGCCCCTCTGCCATGCCACCCTGTCTCGGAGCCAATTGATTATGGACTGAAGTGCTACAAACTGTGAGCTAAATAAACCTTTCCTCTTTGAACTTGTGGGTATCAGGTGTTTTGTCTCTGCAAGGAGAAAAGTAACTAAGACATACTTGCACTCTAATGAGTGGCCAATGGCCAATGGCACTGACATCAATGGGGGGCTTGTGGAAAATGCAGGCTCTCAGGTCCATCCAGACTTTCTGGAGCAGAATGTTTTATTTTACTTTACTTGATTGTGCTGGGGATAGAACCTTGGGGCTTGCACATGCTAAGCACATTGCCACTGATTCATAATCCTCAGGCTCCAGAATCTGTATTTTAATTATATCTGCCCCCAGTTCATGCACACAGTTAGCATTTGAGAAGCACCACTGAGCACTAAGCACCATGGGAAATGAATGAACTTGGTGCTATACTATGCCTTTTGGGGCCTTTGGGTCAATGATGTTGCTGTCCCTCCTAAGCATCGTTTTCTGATGGCCTATGGCAGACCCCTGAGCATCTGCCTGCTGTTTCCAGAGCTCATCCCCTGGAGTCACTATGACCTGTTGTCATGCAAAATTTTCAACAATTTCAGGTGATGTTGTCCCTGTCTTTCACTGTCTCAGTCATTGTCACACCTGTATTTGCTCCAGACGTCCACACACTAGTTTCTGTGTGGTTCTCTTCAGCTATTTCTCCACATTTTCACTATCACCCTTCTTGTCTTTCTCTGCTTTCATCCTATTTGGCTTTTACTTCTACCACAAGCATTCTTTCCCTTTTCTCAAAAACCTATAAAATTTTCTGCATAGATTTGCTAGGGTTGCTAACACACACACACACACACACACACACACACAGTGGCTTGAATAACAAAAATCTATTATGTCACATTTCTAGAGGCTGGAGTCTAGATAAAAACATCTATCTTCAGGGCTAGGTTTCCTGAAGGTCCTAGCTTCTCGTAGACCTGCAGACACATCATCACTATCTCCACATTCATCATCACATAGTATTCTCCTGGTGTGTGCATACACATCCTATCTTCCCTTCATAAAGAAGGGACACCATGCACACTGGATTTGGGGCTAGCCTTGCTCCAATGTGATGTCTCCTACTTATATCTGCAATGACCCTATTTCTAAATAAAGTTATATTCTGGGATGCTGAGTCTTGGGAGTTCTACATATCAATTCCTGGAGGGAAAAATATAACCAATAACACTTGAACTCCGTGCAAAGATTATGATGTGGAAAAATTTATTTGTTCACATTTTCAAAAGACAGAGTTTTATAGTATAAAATCAAAGCATACACAACACTTCCTTCTTAGTGTGGGATCAGTATGAAATGACTCCAAGAGCTGTCATATTTCTAGCTTGCCTGCTATGTTTCCTGCTTATATTGAATTTTTTTTTTGCATTTAGTATAGGATCTACAGGGGCTCACTACATAGATCCAACTCATACTGATCCTCCTGTGTTTAGAGTTGGGATTACAGGCATGTGCCACCATGCCCAGTCTCAATTGCTATCTCAGTGTGCCCTGGGTGTGGGGCTAGCACGAAGGTCAGGGATGGAACCCTGGCTACTGTGGTGTGCCTAAGCAGGTGCTTTAGTCCACTGAGCCATCTGGCTGGACCTTATATTGAACTTCTAAATGAACAGGATGATGCCCTAGTTTTTGAGCATGAAGTCTAATGTGTTGGTAAATATTGGGATAAGAAAGACCCTTCATTCCCAGAAATTCAAAGTGTACTCATCTTTCAAGTCTGATATACTCTTAAGAATTCTAACAAACCTACTGTTGCATTGAGCCCTTAAGTTACCTGATGTAGTGGTTACCTGACTCAGTTGGCAGTGTGCAGACGCCCTCAGCACACTTCCCCATCTGACCCTGTGACTGGCACGTCTTGTGTTACATCTGTTTCTTGTATTAGATCTGTGCCTCTAGTAAAACCCTAACTAGAACTCCTGATGTTACATGTTTCAAAAGACAGAACCACAGTTTTAATCAGACATTCCTGACACTTAAATCCACGTTTCTCCCATTCATTTCCACTCATTCCACTGTATTCAATGCCACCCCAGTCACTCAGTAAATATTTACTACTTGTTTCTCTTCTAGCCAGCTGTGATCTGTCTATGTCCTAAACTTTATGTTAAGATTAATGACACCTTCTGTGTTGAAGGAAATCATCTATCTTGCACTCTTACTAGGGTAGGAAGAGTAGTAGTTGAACCACTGGTATCCTTGAGTAGATATCTAACAAAGAAATGGAAATGTGCATATGCCTAATCACGTTAGGCATCATACTGCTTTCATATTGTAATGACATAATTAAAAAAAAAAAACTTTGGGCTTTAATTAATTGGACAGTAGGGAATATTTTTTCCAATGTCTGATGGGATAACCTTTTGCTATAAGAGCATTGTATTAGTCAGGGTTTTCCTAGATGAACAGATATAACACAAGGAATAGATATAATGCAAGATGTACAAATGTATAAGAAATTATAAGATTGGCTTATAGATGAAGAAGCGTGTGGAGAGCGTCAGCACATGCAAGACTGAAGGGTTCAGCCCAAACATCTGAAGCTCACTGCATTGTTCTGTGTAAGTCTCTATCAGCTAGCTGCCTGTGACAGAAGGCTGAAGAATCTGTGACACAAGCTGAAGGATCCAAGCTGGAGGCGACTGAGTCCGCGCTGGAAGCCAGGAGATGAAGTCCAAGCTGACTGCAAAGATTAAAGTTCCTCTGAGGAAGTGAAATATTGACTCCTTCCTCAACCCATTTATATACTCTTTTTGTGCTGAGTCACTCTGGGGCGGGCCCTCTTGGTGGGGCCCCTTTGGCTCAGGGTGTGAACAGCAGAGGCAAGCCGGCCAAGTTAATACAATGTGTCCCAGATGTGTCATCTTTTTCTTGACTTGTTCCTAAATGAATGGTACTTGGTGACTACTTTTCAAGTTCAGTCGCTGAGGATGATGGTCTGACCACTGGTTTAATCATGCATCACTCATCCTGAAGCTTTCCTGGAGCTCCTGAGCCCCTCCTAGTGCGTTTCTGCTCTCTGGGCTCTCGTCCGCCTTTGCGGCTCATATCACTAACTTCCTGTGGAGTTCCCTAACCTTCCTCCCACAGCACAGGTAATCCTCTGCCTAGCTTCATTTACGTTAAAGGAATCACAAACTACCTTTGCTAGGTCCACTTTTATAATTTAGGAAGGGTCTTCAAAGCCTTCAAACAAATAATTAAGCTGTATATTAATTATAGATGCTCTCCTACATGTATCCAGTGCTGGGAAGACTTAAAAGTAAAGGCGAGGCCAACAGCTCTGGGGCCGCGCTGGGCATTTCCTTCCACTCCAGTTGGGAAAAGTGGTGAAAATTAAAATGATTGCCGCTAGAGGGCAGAAGAACCAAACTTTGCAATGTGATGGTACCTGAGACGCTATGGGACCTAAAAAAGTATTTTTTCATGTGCTGCCCTAACAAATACCCTTGTATGAGACAGACAAGGGACCAGGGTCTGAAAACACAGAGAAAAAAAACAAAAACAAGAATGAAAGCACAGGCTGAGGCAGGAGGATCAATGCAAGTTCGAGACCGGCCTGGGCTACAAAAGTGAGCTCAAGGCCAGCCTCAACTGCGTAGCGAGACCCTGTCTCAAAAACACACACACAAAAAAGAATGAAAACACATCATCATGGCCTCTGATTTCTTCCCTAAGTGTGCACAACATGCCGGTCTGCCCTATGAAACCAAAGAAGCAACCTCCTTGCCGTGGAGCATTTAGCATCCAGCGTGTGCCAGGCTCTGCGCTAATTTACCTACATTGTCTTAGATTCTCACGCAAGTTTTTAAGGCAATTTAAAAAAATTACAGGGCCCGGCGGGATGGCTCAGTGGCCTAAAGCGCCTGCTTGGGAAAGCTTGAGCGGCTTCAGGGACCGCGGTTCGATCCCTGGCACCACATGCTGCACCAGCCCTGCCCTTGGGGTGGGCTGAGCCAGCCATGAAAATGAGTGAATAAACAAACAAAGGTTCTGAAACAAGAAATAAATAAATAAAATAAAATAAAATAATTCTTTAAAAAGAAATAAAAAAATAAAAAAATTATATTAATACTTTAATGTAAATTCTTGGTGAAATATCAGTTTGTCATTTTTTTTTTTTTTTTTAGCTGAAGAAGCAAGCTTGTAAAAGTTAGATACATTGCTCAAAAGCAAGCTGCTAATAAGTGGCAGAGCAAGGCTTTGAGGTGACGTTTGTTGTGGGTAGACAGGAAGAGCAAGGAGTCTGCAAGGGTTTGAAATTAAATAATAAGTCACTGAAGCCTCTAAAAGGTCTCCAGGGGCCTGGCAGGATGGCTCAGTGGTCTAAAGCGCCTGCTTAGCAAAGCTTAGGCAGCTGCAGGGACTTCGGTTCCATCCCTGGCACCACATGCTGCACCAGCCCTGCCCTGAGGGCAGGCTGAGCTGGCCATAAAAATAAATAAACAAAAGTTCTGAAACAAAAAATAAAATTTAAATAAATAAATAAAAGGGCTTCAGGGGGTGGCACTGATGGGAGTAGCTCTTAATGGAAGAGTTGTAAGGAAATTCTTTGTTTATTTCAAAAGCTAATCAATATGGACTATCATAAAAAAGCAAAAACTACTTTCAAGTGCTCACTTTGGGAGCACATGTACTAAAGTTGGAACAATACAGAGAAGATTAGCACGGCCCCTACAAAAGGATAGCACCCAGATTTGTAAAGAGTTCCATATCTAAAAAGAAAATTATTTTCAAATCTTATATAAAACATTTAAAACCATTTCTAGTTAGGATTCCCTATCCTGTTCTTTGCTTCACTTTTTATTGTGGCTATACAGTATTGCCATGTAGATAAATAAAGAATCCTCACCTTCAATTTTAATTATAATGTTTTATTTTATTGGACTCAGGCCCATTAAATCATATGTCAACTAGTATCTCAGTTACTTGTTTGTTGCTGTTGCTGAGACAAAATACCCAGTGCCTGCAAGTTAAAGGAAGAAGGGCTTACTTTGTTTTTTTTTTTTTTTTTTTTTTGTCTTTTTGAGACAGGGTCTCGCTATGCAGTTGAGGCTGGCCTTGAGCTCACTTTTGTAGCCCAGGCTGGTCTCGAACTCGCACCAATCCTCCTGCCTCAGCCTCCCGAGTGCTGGGATTACAGGCGTGAGCCACCACGCCCGGCTTAGAAGGGCTTACTTTGGATCACGGTTGGTAGAGGTTTCAGTCCGTAGCTGGCTGGCTCCAAGAGAGGCGTGGCAGAGGGCCGCTGCAGAGGAGAAGCAGTCCATGGCAAGCAGGCAGGAGGCAGCAGCGCAGCAAGCAGTAGCAGCACCTTGCCTTGCCTTTGTGTCCCTCCCAGGCTTCCTGCCTTTTGGTCTGTGACCCCCACACCCAGTGTAATCTTTCCATGCCCCACACTCAGCACTACAATAGGCCAGTCTGATTTAGTAACCACATGTCCTTGATCCTAGCATCACATGCCCTAGATCCAGCCATCTCCTAAGCCTTCTAGCCACAGGGCCTAGGAGATAGCTCAGAAGAATAAGCTTCTGCCTGGCAAGCACAGTTTCGGAGTTCAATCATTGGTACTGCAAATGCTGACACGCAAAAAAACAAAAACAAAAATAAAAAAACTTTCAGCCATGAGCAGCTACCTATTTTTTTTTTTTTTTTTTGTCTTTTTGAGACAGGGTCTCGCTGTGCAGTTCAGGCTGGTCTTGAGCTCACTTTTGTAGCCCAGGCTGGTCTCGAACCTGCACCAATCCTCCTGCCTCAGCCTCCCGAGTGCTGGGATTACAGGTATGCGCCACCACACCCGGCAAACTATTGATATACTTTTCATTAGTCTTCAGATTTTTAGTTACTGTAGATGGTTCTATAATAGGTCATTTGTGCTTATTAAGTAGATTCCATTCATCTCCCTTAATCATAGTTTCCCCTATTTTCTGACATTTTCATCTTTATTATAATATTATTTCTTTTTTATTTTTATTTTTTCTGTGTTTGTTATGATTTATGTCTAGTTGTCCTCCCAAAGCCTCATGCAATCACGGGGCAGGAACTTGTAGAGTCTGAAACTTGACTCATGATCACTGGGATTATGCATTTTAGTACTGCTGGGATTATCAGTCTGAGTACAGCTGGGATTATGGGTGTGGCCTAAGGTGGATAGGCTGAGGCAGAGAGCCTGAATGTAATATAAAGAGAGACAGAGAAACAGATGCTTGCTATTGCTCTTTGCTGTCTTGGTTGGTCAGTTGCTTCTGTCGTGATTGTTGCTGTTCTGCTGCCATGAACTGGATGCTCTCTGCCCTGTTCCATTTAGCCTTGGGCCAGCTGAATATGAACTGAAGCCTCCAGTAACTGTGAGCTAACTAAACTTTCCTTCCTTCATTTTAGTTGTCAGGTATTTGTCCCAGCAATGAGTAAAAAGTGACTAAGACAGTATTTTTTAGGAAAGGGTCTACAGGGTGTTCAGGGTCTTACTACTAGATTGGACAGACTCGTAGTGATCCTCCTGTTTGCAGCCCCCAAGAGCTGGGATTACAGGTGAGCACCACCATGGCCAGTGTCAACTATAGTATCAGTGTGTCCTGGGGGCGGGACCAGCATGGTAGGCCCAGGGATTGAACACCTGGCCCCACACTTGCTTACAGGTGCCTTAATCTGCTGAGCTATTTGGCCAGCCCATTATCATATTATTTCTTTACCAAGCTAATAAAAGGTAATAGTTCCCATCTTTAATTTTTTTCTTGATCTTTCCATTAGCAGCTACATCCCATTTTCTTTGTTTCTTAGACATTTACAATTTTTGAAAGAGTTGCTTATGCTTGTTAACTTTCTTTTGTCTCCTGCTTCTCTCAAATTCAGGCCAGTCAGGTTCTTATCCACATTTCCCTGTAGGGTTATCAGCCCCCCAGGGTTATCGGTGTCACGGGGTCCCTGTGGTCAAGCCCAATGTTGTGTCCTCCTCCTTATCTTTTTGGAATCTGTGAACAGACTGGACACAGCGCTCATCCCTTCATCTCTTGCGCTTCTTCACTGACCTGCCAGGAGACACCATCTCTGTCCTCTTGGCTCCTGCTTTTCAGTCTCATGCTCAACTCTTCATCTTCTGACCCACAAGTATCCCAGTCCACTGCTCTTCCCGGTGTACACTTGCTCCGTAGTTGATCTCATCTGGTCCCAGGGCTAACTACCACCATTATACTCCCAAATGTTTATCTCCAGCTTAAGCTTTGCCCTACATTCCAGATCTGCAATCCAGCTGCTTACCTCTGTGTCTTTTCAGAGGTCTAATACCCACTCAAACTTGGTAAGGCAGAAGCCCTTGATTTCTCTAATCTTACTTCACCCAACTTCCTATCAGCTTTTCCATCTCAATAAATATCCTATTTCTCAAGTCACACATCTTAAAGTTATCCTTAAGAGTCAGAAGGGAGCAGGCCAGGGCCGGGAGATAGCTCCATGGCACAAGTGCCTGCCTGGCAAGTGCAAGGTTGTGAGTTTGAACCCTGGTCCCACCAGGAAATAAATAAACAAACAAACAAACAAACAAACAAACAAATAAATAAATAAATCAAACTATTTAACACTTGCCTGGCAAGTATAAGGGCCTGAGTTCAATCACCAGTTCAGAAAAAAAAAAAAAAAAAAAAAACTTATTGGGGCTGGCAAGATGGTTCAGGGGTCTAAAACGCCTGCTTAGGCGAGCTTAGGCAACCACAGGGACTGTGGTTCAATCCCCGGCACCACATGCTATGCCAGCCCCATCACCAGGGCAGGCTGAGTCAGCCATAACATAAATAAAGTTAAAAAAAAAAAGAAGGAAGCAGGGCAGCAAGATACCTCAGCAGACCAAGCACCTGTTTTGGCAGGCACAGGGTTCCAGTCTTCCCCAATTCCCTCATCCTATGTGCCTCGCCTATCCCATCTCTGGGGTGTGCTGAGCCAGCAACAAGTTTTGGCCATGGTGGTGCACACCTGTAATCCCAGCACCAGGGGAAGCTGAACAAAACAGGAGGATCACTATTAGTCTGAACTGCCTAGTGAGACCCTGTACCAAGTTTATAAATGGAAAAAAAAAAAAAGAGAAAGAAGGGAGCAATTTTCTTATAACATATTCTGCTCCTCTATGTGATACTTTTTATAAGACTGATCAAACAAACATTAACACTTTCAGTAAACATTAATTTTTTTTCACTCTTCCAAATGGATTTTGTATTTAAGTCACTCTTCTCAAAAAAAAAAAAAAAAAAAAAAATAGGGGTGGAGAATGCAGAAAATGAAGGTCCTGAGACTGATTCCTGATACAATCCCAAATTTATTTATTTATTTATTTATTTATTTATTTATTTATTTATTTATTCTTTTGTGTCCTTATACTAGGGAGACTGTATGATATTTGCATATCTAGGTCTGGTTTATTTCACTTATGAGTATATGTTCAAGATACATCCACTTGTATATGAAGTCTTCTAGTTTATCATTCCTTGTAGCTGACTAATATTCCATTTTATGGAAATACCACATTTTTTTCAGCCATTCTTTTTTTAAAATTTTTTATTTATTTTATTTATTTTCTTGTTTCAGAACTTTTGTTTGTTTATTCACTCATTTTTTATGGCTGGCGCAGCCCGCCCGAGGGCAAGGTTGGCGTAGCATGTGGTGCCAGGGATCGAACTGCGGTCCCTGAAGCTGCCCAAGCTCCCAAGAAGGCGCTTTAGACCACTGAGCCATCCCTCCGGGCCCTCAACCATTCTTTAGATGATAGGCATTTTGGTTGTTTCCAGGATTTGGCTATCACAAATTGTGCTGCCATGAACATATGTGCACAGATATCACAATGATATGGTGTTTTCAGTTCTTCTGGAAAAATTCCCAGTAGGGGGAGAGCTGGATTGAATGGGATTTCCAGTTATAGTTTTTTTTTTTTTCTTGTTTCAGAACCTTTGTTTATTCACTCATTTTCATGGCCGGCTCAGCCCACCCCGAGGGCAGGGCTGGCGCAGCATGTGGTGCCAGGGATCGAACTGTGGTCCCTGAAGCCGCCCAAACTTTCCCAACCAGGCGCTTTAGGCCACTGAGCCATCCCACCGGGCCCCTCCAGTTATAGTTTTTGAAGGAATCTCCACACTGCTTTCCATAATGGTTGCCCCAGTCTGCATTCCCACCAGCAGTGGAGAAGCGTTCCTTTTTCCCCACATCCTCTCCAGCATTTGTTGTTGGTTGATTTCTTTATAGTACCCATTCTTTCTGGGTGAGATGGTATCTAAGTGTTGTTTGGATTTGCACTTCATGAATGGCTAGCAATGTGTAACATTTCTTCATATATTTATAGGCTTGTTGAATTTCTTTCTCTGAGAAGTGTGTATTCATCTCAGGTGCCCATTTCTGGGTTGGGTCTTTGAATTTTGGGACCCTAATGATTTTTAGTTCTTTATAAATTCTAGATAGAATACCTTTGTTTGGATATTTATTAGTTAAAATGTTTTCAAAATTTGTGGGTTGTCTTTTCACTCTGTTGGTAACCTCTTTTTTTTTTTTTTTTGTGGGACCAGGGTTCGAACTCACGACCTTGCACTTGCCCAGCAGGCACTTGTGCCTCGGAGCTATCTCCCCAGCCCCCGGTAACCTCCGGTAACCTCTTTGACATGAAGAAACTTCTCAGCTGGAGGAGGTCCCAGTTGTTGATTCTGTTGAGTGTTAAACGTGCATGTTGATCATTGCCCATAAACTCTTTGCCTACCCGGATGTCTTCAAGATTTGCTCCCACTTTCTCCTCTAAGAGGTTTAGGGTTTCTCTTTTAGTATTTAGATCTTTAATCCATTTTGACTTTAGTTTAGCAAATGGTGATAGACCTAGGTCAAGTTTTAATTTTTAACATGTGGAGAGCCAGTTTTTCCAGCACCATTTGTTAAAGAGGCTATCTTTCTTTCAGTAAATATGTTTGGTCCCTTTGTGAAAAATAAGGTGGCTGAGTGTATTTGCATTTACTTCTGCATCTTCTAATCTAGTCCACTGATCTTCAGGTCTATTTTTTTTTTTTTTTCCAATACCATGCTGATTTTATCATGGTAGCTCTGTAGTATAATTTTAGGTCAGGAATTGTAATGCCTCCTACCTTAACTTTGTAGCCCAGGATTGTCTTTACAATTGTGGGTCTTTTTTGGTTCCAAATAAATTTTAGGAATGACTTCTCCAGTTCTTTGAGGCATGTTGATGGTATTTTGATAGGAATTACATTAAATCTGTATAACAGTTTAGGGAGTATGGCCATCTTCACAATGTTGGTTCTTCCTATCCAGGAGCAGGGATTATATTTCCATTTTCTGAAATCTTCTAGGTTCTCTTTTTTCAGAATACTGTAGTTTTCATTGAAAAGCTCTTTTACTTCTTTAGTTAGGTTAATTCCTAATTATTTTATTTTCTTCAATGCTATTGTAAAAGATATTGTTTCTCTAATTTCTCTCTCAGTGTATTTGTTATCTGTTTAGAGGAATGCATTGACTTTTGTGTGTTGACTTTGTAACCTTCTATGCTACTGAACTTGTGTATTAATTCTAGTAGCTTGTTGGTGGAGTTTTTGGGGTCTTCCAATTTATTATCATGTCATCTGCAAATAATGATAATTTAACTTCTTCTTTACCTATTTTTATTCCTTTGATTTCTCTTGTCTAATGACTGTAGCTAATGATTCCAGAACTATGTTGAATAGGAGTGGTGATAGGGAACATCCTTGTCTTGTGCCAAATTTGAGACTAAAAGACTTCAGTTTTTCGCCATTTAGAATTATGTTAGCTGTTGGATTGTCATACATGGCTTTTATCAGGCTGAGGTAGAGTTCTTCTATTCCGATTTTCTGTAGGACTTTGAACATGAATGAGTGTTGGACTTTGTCAAAGGCCTTTTCTACATCAATTGAGACAGTCATAAGATTTTTGGTTTGGGCTCTATTGATATAGTGCATTTATAGATTTTTTTTTTTTTTTTTTTTTTTTTTTTTTTTTTTTTTTTTG
>PVJA010005720.1:0-24486 GCA_004027025.1 Myocastor coypus
TCCTCCTCCTCCTCCTCCTCCTTCTTCTTCTTCTTCTTCTTCTTCTTCTTCTTCTTCTTCTTCTTCTTCTTCTTCTTCTTCTTCTTCTTCTTCTTCTTCTCTTTCTCCTTCTTCTCTCCTTCTCCTCTTACTCCTCCTCCTGCTTCTTCTTCCTCCTTCTCCTCCTCCTCCTCCTCCTCCTCCCCCTCCCCTGAGCTATCTCTCCAGCTCCTGAGATCTGTGTTGCTTAGGATCTCACGCAGAGTCTGGAAACAGGACTTGTAGTTGCGGTTTGACACCATAAGCTTGTATATTTTGCTTTTGACTCAGTGAAGAATTATCGTAGCTCGGCACCACAGCTAATATCCAAGGCTCCTGATTGCCATTTTAGAGAATCTTCATGTTATGTCATTCATGTGCTAACGTGACTTTTTTATTTCATTCATTGAAAACAAAAATAGTTCTGTATCACTTAGGATGCGTATTTCCTCCAGAGTTGTGTATCCATCCCTGCAGAACACTGCCTGGATACTTGTTACACACTATGTACCTTACCATCACTTTGAAAACCGAAAAATGGGTGCAATGATTCCCTTTCAAAATTACAAAGAACACATTCTTAGAGAAATGTAATAAATTTCCCAATAAAACAGATTGAATGCTAGACTTTCCTTAACCTGTTTTTATTTATAAAGTCCAAATAATTTTCATAAAATAGTTGTCATCTAAGTTTTCTAAATCATGTTGTTATAACTTCTACTATACAACCTGTCATCTTCTGGCAATACTTTCTGTGAATGGACATCTCATATTCATAGTCTTCATTTAAAAAGTTTAAGCACATGAGTGTATATAATATGGACTCACTTGACAAAACATGCCTTACTGGGGACCACGAATTATAAGTTGAGTCAAGCAGATATCGCAGGTCATCTTTGCCTGCCCTGTAAGCAGAGTAGGAATGTGGATACTCACCGCTCTCTGTCACAGCTCACAGCTGAAGTCTTATGACCAGTGAGGCTGTGGCACTCACACGGCAGGATACAGACTCTTGAAGATGACGAGAATCTTAAAAGCCATATGGTACCAATAGTGAAATGTGAAATGGCAGCTTCCTTAATAACATTTGTCTCATTCTTGCAAGACTGCTTTGTTCTTTTACTAGACCACCACAATTGCTACCACTGCTGCTAGAATCACTCACTCTGTCTTCCCATGCACTGACTAATAAAAAATAGTGGTAGGATGGAGACATAGCTCAGCCGACTAAGTGCCTGCTTAGGTAAGCATAGGGACCAGGGTTCCATTCCTGGTACCACACACTGCAAAGGCCCTTCCCCTGGGCAGAGGGAGCCAGCCATGGAATGCTGGTGTGGTGGGGCATAGCTGTAATCCCCTTACAGGTACGCTAGGGGATTACAGGTATGCTAGGGAGGCTGCAACAGGAGGATCACTAGCTGCACAGTGAGACCCTCTACCAAATATTTTTAAAAAAAATAGTGACAAGCTGAGGGATCCCGGATCTTGTCAATTCTGAAGCACTGACTTCATGTCTCCCTGTGCATTTCCCCCTTCATACAGATAGTAGAGGATTTTGGCCAGGTCCCAGATAATGCCTATCTAATAATCTGCTTTTATGACGCAATCAGTTGAATAGTTAAGTACAAATAAAAGGAGAAACTCTGCATTCTTAAACAGAAATTGTACATCTTTTGCAGAAGCTGTCAAAATATTATTTGGAACACCATTATAAACCTTGTTTGTCTTGGCTCACACATTTATTTGAAATCTTATTGTCTAATAATATAGACACAAATTATCTCTATTTGTGGAGTCTTAACTAGGTTTTCCAGTATTTACCAAATTTTGATTTCTATCTATTGATAATCATTTCAGCATAATCAATTTATGCTGTTACTCTCTGTGGCGAGAACAATACTAAAAGTGTACTTACTCTTAACCTTTCAATCTTCCTAACACCCGGTGAAAGAAGATGCAGCTATTATTTCCATACAGATGAAGAAACTCATGATGAGACACTTCAAGCATTTTGCCCCAAGCTATGCAACTACAGCCTAAACTGTAAGCCCTATAACCTAAAGAGACTAGCATCCTAGACATGGACTAGAGCCATGGTGAGGAACAGTCTCTCTCTAAGTAGAACAGGTCATGCTAGCCATCCCACTATTTGGTCATTTTTCTTTCATCTTCATGAAAGAAATCCTACAGTTATTTGGCATAACAGCATACAAAATTTTAATACATAATTTTTGGTTCTTAATTTTATAAATTCAAGATCTGTGTGCAAACAGAAATGACATCATATCAAGATCTTTATGAGTCCAATATAGTACTAGGTCTCTTAACATCCAGGTCCTTCGTCAGTTTCTATTTTCATCATGTGCATTTAAATTTCCTAGAAAAAAAAATAAATTTCCTAGAGTGAAATTTACACACCCAGAAGAATAAACAAACAAACGTTCTTGATACGAATTTTGACCTTAAACAGAATCTTTTTGCAGTTACTGATAAGAGCAAGAAGAAATCTAAACATAGTTTAGGGGCACAGAAGATGCTAATTTTAGCTTAACTGAAATTATGCGATACTGTGCTTGACCTTGGCTTCTTTCTGTGGATTTACCGAATCTACCAAAGTCAAGAAGTATAAGGCCATTCAAGAAAGCATCCGATGTGCATATCAGCATGTAGGTAGTATGTGTTTTGTCCACAAGGGTATGTTGGCTCTGGAATAAATGTTATAGAAAAGAGTACAGGACATTCTGCTCTCATCTTGACATTTAGTTGTGTGCACACTGCCAGGTGAAGAAATAAGAATTATACTTCATAGTCCTGTGCTTATGTTACTGCTCCTAAGCCTGGGTTTTCTCATATGCAAAAATAATGATGCAGTATGTGACAGTATCTAAAGGTGCTATATGTCTATACTGTACTTTTGTCTCATACCCTTTGAAACTCGGAATGTCTGGAGTACTTCTCTTCCCATGCCAAGCCCCTCCTTGTCTGTGTTGGGAATCCTCTCCGAACTCGGTCCCGCATTTTGTTCACACTTTTCTTTCTGGCTGAGCACTGATAAATCTACTCAGAATTAATTTTACTCATTTTTCAGGTTTTGGTGCTATCATTTTTTCCCTCAGGCAAATCATCTCTGAATGTAAATATGTTTTCACTGTGCTGCTTTCTAATGAATGATCTTTCAGTATCCTCTCTCCTTTGTTGTAGACACAGCTGCATTCAAATCCTGGCTTTTTCACATGGCGAAGTTATCTTCCTACATAGCACAATTCTTCACTGTAAGAAATGATCAGACCCAAATTGTAGATGCGTTGTGAGAATCAGTGCAATAATAGAGCAATTCCCAGGGTCCTGCTTGCTTTCTTTATGCCTCTAGTTAATCTGCATGTCTATTGCAGAGGTGTTGTATACATACACTCATACATATATGCACACTTTTTGCTTTTCCAGAGAATATGTCTGGGAAAGTGTTGGACATTTTTCAAGTTTATCAGTACTTTTATGGAAATGTCTACACAGTAACTAAGGGTCAATGCAGAAATTTTAATCCTTTTGCTATTGTCTAAACTCCTTTTTTTTTTTTTTTCCAGTAACAGCATTGGCCTTTGGCAATCTGTTCCTTCTGTGTTTGTGTTCCTCCTTGAGGTATTTTGATTTGTATGCAGGCTATCTCTTTCGTGAATCTATATTTAAGTTCGTTTTCATGCATAATTCAAGGAAGTGTAAATTGTACCACGTCCAATCGTCTTGCTACCATCAAAATGAGTCCTGAAGGGCAACAGAATATGATCTCTCCTGTTCTCTTGCACATGTTGGGTGGTTTTTTTCCTCAGGTTCTTGTGAAAGGAAGTGCCAATGTGTTTCCTCTGAACACTGGTGGCTATGGACTTCCTGCTCCAAACACAGAAACCACATTATTCACGACCAAAACTGCTCCTTAGGTAGACAAGGAGGGAAAGTACTAGCTAGCTTCTATGTACTGAGCCTCAGTCATTTTTAGGTAGAGGTATAAAGGCAGGCATTTTAACAGTCAACTGCTGGTTCTTTTGCCATGTGTTTCATTTTTAGAATAATGATTAGAAACTTAGAGGCTCAGGCATTACCACCTGATCAAGGTCATGGTATACTGTTGGATGACATCATATAAATTCTTGGTCATGATTTTCCTTTCTAGTCTTATTATTTATTTATTCATTTGCTTTGTTATATTTGGTACAGGGTCTCTCAGCATGGTTTCATAGTGATCCTTCTATCTCAGTATCCCCAGCACTGAGATTCCAGATGTGCACCGCCATGCCTGGTTTCAGTGGCAGGCACTGTGCACCTGAAATTCTGAGGCCAGCTTGGCATGTGGTTCCAGGGATAGAATGTGGATCCTTCACTTGCCAGACAGGTGCTTAGGCCACTGAACTGTCTCCCCAGCCCATGTCTTCCCTTTCAAATGGAATGATAACAGACATTAACTCATAAAGTTGTAATAAGTATTAAATTAATGCATTCAAATAACATCCATTAATATATGGGTCTGAGCTTTTTTTAAAAAAAGATAGATTTTTACTTTTTTTGGAAGTTGAAGTACAGATAAACATGTGCCTACCTTGAAAACTCAGTGAAACATGGTTTTTCACAATGATAATGTTCATATAATTCAGGAAAGGTCCGAGGAAGTGAGAGAAAGAGAAAGCCAGGCAGTCAGAAGTCACCCATTTACATTATTTCTGTATAGTGTACATGAAAGTTAGGCAAGAGCAGAGAAATCCATTTGTCTGCTTTCCTGTTATGAGTCAGAGTTTAAGGCTACAAGTAACATGAAACTAATGTATGACACCAGCAACATCTTTTTTTTTTTTTTTCCTGTTCAATATCGTTTTTTTCTGACAAAGATGGTACATTTTCTCAGGATGTTTACAGACATAAAAATGAAATACTCAGTCTCTTCTCAGGAAAAGGGATGCTAAACATAAATAACTATTTGGTTTTTTTTATAGCCACATGCTATTATTTTTTGGACATTTCCCAGCTTTGACCCCCAGAAAACCCTAATCAATCACCACTGATATTTCCCTTCCCTAAGAGAACCAGAGCTTTGGAACAACTTCCTGATACAGAAGAGACAGCCATGCCCTGTTCTCTACATCATCTTTCTGTAACAAAATTATCGTTCACATTGTCTATATAATTCCTGTACATCCATATTTATCTCCAATGTAATCTCTTTGAGAAAGTTTTTTGAAACATTTTTATCTCCCCAAGGGTACGTTCCATATCATTTGTTCAGTCCTAGTCTTTAGATAAACTCCCACTCCATGCATTTGTTATGTCACCATCATCACAGTTGCCTATAGTATGGTGGCAGAGGAGTAGTTGATAAAGTTCACTTCTACAGAATAGAAACAGGAGGATGAGATGGTGGTAGACCGACTGGTGATTAACTTGTTCAGTTTACCCAGCTGAACTGAACCAGTGAAGTTCTGGGTGTGGAAGGCCCATGTGATGACGGTGAGGGCCAAGACTAAAAGGAGGACTCGCGATGAAGAGCTGGCGGGGGGTGGGGGGTGGGGCTGTTGGTTCTCCTGAAGGAGTTTGTCTTGCTGGGAAATGTTCCTGGTATGAACTTGGCTGCTCTCATCACTACAGGAGATCAGGACCTTTCTGTCACTCAGAAAGTCTGTAGTTCACTTTGTTGGGACTCTTATCCTTACTTTGAATAAGGCTCCAGTGCAGATTCCTCAGCCTTCTGCCACAGTTCCTTCATCCCACTGACACAGACTTTTTTGCATACACCATAGACCTCTAGTCCTTCCTGGAGCAGATCTGTGATGCAGACTTGCATGAGACATTGCTATGGCCTCTTTGTCTCCAGATGGATTCATGGAGGTCATTGTTCATTGCCTTAGGTCTTCAGCTGGCTTGAGGCAGAACCTTGCTGTAGGATACACGCTGTCAGCTGGATTCTTTGGGTTTTTAATGCATGGACAGATTTCCTGCACCCTTTTGTACTTGAGTCTTTGGGTGACCATACAAAATAATCCTATAAATTATATGGTCTGTATTAAATTGTTTACCTCACAAATTCTTACTGTAACATTGAAGTTGACACTGCTGGGGGGAATCTTCAGGAAAAACCTTGTATCCAGTGATTCACCTCCAGTGAGAAGCCTTTCCCAACAATAATCTCTCCCTGTTTGTGTTAGCTCATCCCTTTGTGGACTTCCCCTTGCAGTTTCCCACCACTGTCAGAGCTACTACCACTGTGTTATCTTACAGTCTCTGCGCAGCTCTCTCAACACAAGTCTGTAAATGACTGTGAGCAGCAGCTCTGTTTTAATCTTAGAATCTGTGATTCATAGCGGAGGGCTTGACATGACCATGATGGTTGGAATAGTTATGTAAGTCCTGACATACATCTCCGATTGGCTCTCATGCACGATTGGTCCTCCAGATTCACACAGATTGATGCCATTGCCAATTTAAAAGATTAATACAGAACAAAGTCTGCTTTACACACTATTGGAGACATAAGATGTAGCAGTCAATTTTATTTCTCCAGAGAATGCTGAGCATTCCCCAATGATTGGCTTTGCCCTTTCATGTCCCTTGGTAGTATTATGCCCTGAATGTAGAGTAAACCCATTAGAAGACACGTCTATGGGCTCTGATTGCAACGTTATATACAACAAAGATGTATGTACCCCTTCTACAAATCAACCGAATCAAACAACTGGATCTTAGATGACGAAATTACTTTGTTCATTTTTTTCTGACTAAATACCTACTGTCTATTATCATATATCACTGATTTACATTATATTTAATAGACATGATGCTGTTTTAGCTAGTCTAAAACTCATACTTTTCTTTCTCAAAGACTTTGTTATACTTATTTATCTTGCATCATTTGACTAAAAAAATACCTAAAAGTATACCCATAAACTTTGAAGATCTTCAGGAGTACAAGGCTTTTGTAGAGGTAGGGCCTCTAAAAGGCTCATGTTAATGATGCCCAGTGAAGACTGAATTGTATAATTTAGTAAGAATTATGACTACAAATAGCACTTTAATTTTAGCAAAGCTGTATAACCTGTGCATATTGATAATATGAGTCACTGTAATAAATGTCCAACTAGGCACTATATAAATATTAGTTCCTATAATAATTCAACAGAAAACAATAATTAACTGACACAGGGAGATGTAAGATAAAGTTTGTTTTTAATGTCAAGAGGTTTCAGAGATTAGTGTCCCTAAAGCAGTGGTTCTCAAACTTTCTAATGCCGTGACCCTCCTCATGTTGCGGTAATTCCAAACCAAAAAATAATTTTGGCTACTTCAAAACTGTAATTTTGCTACAGTTATGATTTGGAATGGCTTTAGGCCATCCTGTCAATTGGTCGTTTGACCCCTGCTGGTGTCGCGACCCACAGGTTGAGAACCGCTGCCCTAAAGGAATCTACAGGACATCATGTATTAGTTTAAGAGTCCGGAATCAAAGAGTTCCCCAGTGCCTGATTTTGAGGGCCCGAACTTCTCCACCACTTGTAGATTCTCTGGGGACTCGATAGAAGGAGAGTTGCTAAATTTGAAAACACAAGCTTATAATCCATAATTTTGGTAACACTGATGTGAATGCAACTGAATCAGTTGTTTTGTTTTGAGTGTACACAGCTAGTTTTACTGTTATACTTCTGCATCTCTGCAGTTGATGTTGGAAACGAATTATTAGGTTGTTATACAACTGGACTCCAAGAAATATGCTGAAATGTCTGTTTCCATAAGAGCTAGTATTTGCACTTGTTCTACTGAACAACTTTTAGAACACTCTAAACATTCCCCATCTTTGTTACTTGCCTTGATACTGAGACACAACAACGCTTTCCTACAACCTAGTAGAGGAGAGGTTTATTTTGGCACATGGTTTCTACAGGTTTCTGGCATAGTTATCTAGGTCTGGGGCAGGATTGTATGGTGGAGGGGCATCATGGAGGAGAAGCTGCTTCTGGGATGGCTATGAGAAGCAGTGAAAGGAGGGAGGAGCCTGGGAGACATAAATCCTTCTGGCCATATCAACGGGGGCCTGTCTCACTGGACCAGACCACACTTAGCAGCAGGCCAGCTGCAAGCCCACAACCTAATTACTTTCTCAAAGCTTCACCTATGAGAATGATCTGGGGCCATTGGATACAATCCATTAACACTCCCTATGTGCATAATCTTCTTCTTGTAGGTCACCTGTTAAAGGCAGAGATCCAAGAACAATGCATGTTGGGCTGGCCAGATAGTTCAGCAGACTTATGCACCTGCTTAGGAAGAACCCAGCAGCCAAGGTTCTATCCCTGGTGTGCCTTGCAGGCCCCATGCCTAGGGCATGCTGAGATGGCTTTGAGACTGGGCAGAGTGGTGGGCTTTTATAATCCTATCGTTTAGGAGCCTGAAAATAGGAGAATCACTACAAGTTTGATTTACATAGCGAGACCCTGTACACCCAGTACTAAAACACGTTAAAAAAATAAAGAAAATGAAGAAAGAAAGAAAAGAAAAAACGAGGACAATGCATGATACCCTGAAGGGACAGCAAGTCATCTGTCGGCCTTCCAGAATGTTTGGTAAATTACATTTGTTTGCAGTTATTACATGAATGCTTTCATGAAATTTTCAGTAACCTTCCAAATAGTAAGTAATTCTCACAGTACAGAATTTGAGAAGTTTAGAGAGACAGACTTGGCTTCATTCATCATCCACTGTATGTCAGAAACTTCACATTTATTAGTACATGTGATTTCCACTGTCTTGTAATGAGACAGTTACAATTATTTCTTTCTTACCGTTAGAAATTTTAGACTTTGAGAAGTAGGCTTCTCAAGGGGGTTTAATTAAGTCATTCAGCTAGGAAGTGACAGATTGGGCATTCAAACTCACATCCATTTCTCTCCGAAATGCATACATTTTCTGCTAAAACCTCCTGCCTCCCACAAACAGAATATTTATTCAAACAATTGCTTGTCTCATGGATTTCTATTTTTTCTTTCATCGCTGGCTAAAACGCATCCTATAAAGAGACCTGCGCATTCTATTTGTGCTTTAGGAGAACGGCTATTTTTGTCCTTTATATTTGTGCTGTGCCTTTTTAAAAAGACCATTCGTTGCATCTATGCTTGATGGTCATAACATTATTCCGTGTATTATTGAGGGCAAAGACTGATAATCCTGTCCCACAGATGGCTCATCTATCTGTCATGTTTTTTTCTTCAGAAATGGATAGCAGATATAGGACTGGGTTAATAGGAAGGACTTACTGCTGCTTGTGAAGTTCTGAAAAATTCAAACATATAGGACGCTGCTGAATTCAGACTCAAAACAAGGATAGATATTATAGCTTCTCATTTTGACATGAAACACACAGTTGGGGTCAAAGTCCAATTTATAGTAAGACTGGCTTTGTAGTTTTGCTCTCTATCTACCTATTTCACTTTTACAAGACAAATAAAGCCACTACAGTGGTACATCAAGAGAATTTAGAGGCTTTGGCTGAAATGTGTTCTCTCTTGTATCCACAGGTCGTAGGGATCGCCCATCTGCTCTATAAGAGCATGTGAACATTCCTTGGCTCTATGAAAAAGGGAAGGGTATCACAAGTTATATGGTGTCTCAAAAGTTGCCTTCACCTTCATTTGTGCTTTCCACTCTAAAATGAACTAGCTCGTTTCCCTAGTTTATACTAATATCATTAAACACTGTAATTGCAAACCAAGTGACTTCTGGCAGTCACTAATTTCTTACATCCGTTACACATAAAAAGAACAGATGGAAACAGTTGCAACACTCAGAGGCTCCCGTATTTTTCTCTGTTAGCAGGCATAAGCACCCACGGAATTTATGATTCCTTATTTCACTACTTTTTGAATCTTACCCAAAAACATATCCCTAATGCTACAGCAGGATCAGAAGTGTCTTTTGCACAGAAACTTGCTTAAAATGGGTTAGGGCAAAGCCTCAGGAGAGTTTATCTTGAGGTAGTACGTTGATGGCTGTGGCATTGGCCAGTTCCTTAGTATTTCCCTTTCGGTATTTTCTGCTGTCTTTATGTAACTATTTCTACACAGTCTGTTCTGATGCCCTGTGCTTCTTAAATAGTTTTGCCTAAAAAGAATAAAACACTTCAGCTGCCATTTCTTCTAAAGTGTGCTTAAGGGAGTTGCAGTTTTGAGGAGATACTGTGAGTATCAACCTATACTGAAATTTCAACGTTGAGTCTCCTTTGTTTAAGATTTTTTTTTAATTTATTTATTTATTTATTTATATTTTTATTTTTATTTTTTTTTGCGAGAGTGGGGTTTGGACTCATGACCTTGCACTTGCCATGCAGGCACTTGTGCCACGGAGCTATCTCCCCAGCCCCCTCCTTTGTTTAAGATTTAGCACTGCAGTATGTTTAGTTACTTTCTTGTTGCTTGTAAAGAATCTCTGGCTCACATTATTTAAAAGAGAAAACATTTATTTGGCTCACATTTTGTGAAGGTTTCAGTCCATCATCTCCTGGCTCTAAGGCAGGATAGCATGGCAGAGCGTCATGGCAGAGGAGAAATAGTTCAGAGCATGACAGACAGGAGCCAACATGGTTTTGTTCTCTTTTCCCTGTCTATTAGACCCAGGCTACTAGCCTGTTGGCTGGTGCCATCCACAACTAAGGTAAGTCTTATGCTTCACTAAGTCCATTCCCTACACCCAAAACTGGGCTAAACCAGTCAGCAGACCAGTAAGTGCCATGGACCCATGATCCAGTGTTAAGCCTTGCATCTAGATGTCTCTCAAAGCCTCCTGCAGACATATGTGGGGCTTCTTAAGAATGTATGATGTTGGGATTAAGGATACATGACTACTAAATGAACCCACTGACTGATGACATCTTCCTCATCCAAGTAGCCTAGATACAATATAAAAAGGGCTGAAAGTTTCTGTTAAGGACCCCGGTGTGCTTTTTTGCCTTCTGCCTGCATGATCGCTTTTGCTCTCTCATGCCTGTCTGTCTGCCACTCTGCTATGGAGCCAGCTGATTATGCACTGAAAGCTCTGTTAGCTGTGAGTCAAGTAGTCCTTTCTTCCCTTAACACTGGACATTCGGTGTTTGGTTTCAGCAATGAGACAAATTACTGAAACATCCAAATACTCTCAAAATCCCCACCTATGAAAACACGAAGCTTTGGGGGGAAATTTAGATATAAACCATAACTTAGAAAATTGGATTATTTATTAAGAATAAAATGGGATATAAATTCCCAGTGGTCACAAAGAATAGATAAATACAAATTTGGAAAAGTGTTAAGTTGAAATCAAAAGATTTATATTTGCTCAGAGGTCTTCCCTGGGAGTGGCGGTAGGGTTAATAGCTCTTCTATCCTATGGTGGAAAGAAAACATATCTGTGACTTTAATGGGAATTTTAGTGTCTTTATATTTGTACTTGAGGGGCTCTAGTTATCCATAACAGTTTAGGCGACTATTAGAACTAAGGAGGCCTTACAGTTCTGCTAAGGTATATTTATTTTGTCTTTAAAAACCATTAAATTATTATCTAATAATATGCAGCAGACCTCAGGCCCGGCTTGAATCAGTCCAGATTTCCTGGCTCCTATTCTAGAAGTCACATTTTTTTTCATACCTCATCTTAATGATAATTCTCTTGGAGACAACATTTCCATGTTTGGTTAGGGCCAGTCAAGTTTCAGTATTATACGCTATCATAGGATGGTGTCATTCTCCTTCACAGCACTTCTTTCAAACTTTCATTCCTCATTTATTTTGGGGTTACTTGCTGAAGGCTCATTTCCTTCATGAGACTCTAAGAATCAGAAAATCTGGGGGCTTCTCTTTCTGTTCATGTTTCTGCCATAGTGACTTGAACTATGAGGCCAAAATTTAGTTCCTCAGTAATGTTTTTAAGTGACAATGTGGATAAATATAATTTATTGACTTCTCTAAGCCTGGCCTTACTCATTTCTGAAGTGGTACATTATTGTGTACAAGCTAGCATTTTTCATAAATCAAATGCTATATTTCCAGGGAGATAGCAGTCACTCAAGGTCCATTAAAACACCTGAGGGAATGTTTACTGTTCTTGTTGGCACTTAAATGTCCCACAAAAGCTTCATCATACTAAAACATTGTAACTTACACCGTAAACTACATGGAATACTTGCAGTGAATGACATTATTTTATCAACAAAATAATTGTCAATGCTTTTATATTCCCTTACTTTAAATATGAAATTGTAAACATAGGTACCTCAGAAATAATTAGTATAATACATACAATTAAAACTTAACCTTACAATATTGTTTATGATTCAGAACACATGCCTTCCATACTGTACTTATCACAAATAAAATTCAAAGACAGTGGCCACAGTGTATGCATGGCACAATAAATTACTTTTCTTTAGTTTTTCTTAAAGAAACAAAGTAGATGAGTTTGGATGTTGATTTTCCTTACACAGAGGAACTAATGAAACACAGAGTTCCCCTTCTCAGTTTCTATGATGAGATTGATGGTCTGGGTTAGAAGGGCTTTACTGTACCACACCAATGCAGGTAATTGAATTTCTGGATCATCATAAGGAAGATACCATATGCATCAGAAAGATAAAGGCATCAATGAGAACTTGTTAGTAGGAGTAAAATCCTTCCCTCTTCTTGCAGAGATTTACATAGGAGACCAAAGGTTGAATAATTTAATTCCTTTAGAGTTTTTATACACTCCTCTTCCTCCTCCTCCTCCTTCTTCTTTTAGGGAAGGGTCTACAGGGTGGTCAGGGTCTCATTATTATATTGGACTCATAGTGATCCGCCTGTTCACAGCCTCCCAAGAGCTGGAATTATAGGCACGCGTCACCATGCCCAGTCTCAATTGCTGTCTCAGTGCACCCCAGGGGCAGGGACAGCATGGCAAGCCCCGGTATCGAACCCCTGACCCCTGTGCCTACTTGCAGATGCTTTAATCCACTGAGCTATTTGGCCAAGCCTTCGCTAGGTTCATTTTAGAAATGATGTGCTGAGACTGCACAGTATCCCTTGGAAAGATACCTATTTTAATATGATTTTTTTAATGGGGCGAAAATTGTAGCTTCAAATTACACTATAAGTGACACAATGTGATTGATCTATTACATGTCATCATTTTATTTACATAATAAATGGTTGGATTTTAAAATCTTTCTAATTTTACAAATGAAACTGTAATCTCCAATGTTAAATAAATCACAGAGCTCTGTCAGGAAAGAAGTGGAAGACTGTAGGTTTGAATTTTGCATAGGTTTCAACATCTAAGTAACCTGATTGGCTTCACTGAGAATAAGCTTAAGCTATGAACAATTTTGAAGATGATTTTGTTATTGTCAAAGGTATTACTTATCCGAGAAGAAATTTTTCCCGTTGTTATTGTTTAAGGTGTTTGTACAAGTCTTTTGTGCCTGATCATTTTATTTCCAGAGCTCTCGGCTTTCCTGTAGTTCTTTGGTAATATCATAAATGTTCATCAGGTCATATATATCATGCTATCACAATTCTTTTGTTCACCTGGAAACTATGTTTTATTGATCAACAGCTCATACAGCTAGAGTTCTGGAAGGTAGTTACCAAAGTCTACAGAATGCTGAAGGGAACCAAGGTCAAAATCTGCATTTGCTATTTATTTTTATATCTCTGACAAAAAATATATATCTTGCAACTCTTATGAGCTTCCACCTTCAGTCACTGGTCCACAGTCTATTATGAAAGCTTTAATGAAACCTGATGACAAAACAATGGTGTGAAGACTCTATAGAGAAGGATGACATTCAGTTTTGTCTATGTTGAGAAGATAACTATTTTACTAAGTGATGAGTTACTTAAAAAGGAAATTTAGTAGGCTTATATATATTTGTATTTGAACATCGACTTTTAAAACATAATGCACAGCTCATAGGTTAGACTACGGTAGTTGGTATTCCTTACTGGTCTGAGACAGCTTCAGAACTATTTTTCAAAAAAATCTGTCTGTAATGATGCTACTCATTTGGAATGCATAGGCATATCTAATACTGGCTAAGAAACAAATTCAAAATAATAACAACAAAACACATTGAGAAGCTTCAAAGTCCTTTGTCAAAATGAAAATATACTGGGTGACTATCACAGGGAAGGAATACTACTGCTTGGCTGTTCATGGCTATAAAGTTACAGTGTTTGCTTTCCAGGAAAAGGATGGCAATCAATGGATGACTTACTATAATTACAGTGGATTATCTGTTTTAATTATGAAAGGGGCACAGGACAGATCATCCTTCACAATATCAAAGGGCCTGGGACAGATAATCTGTTTAGCTAACATGTCTAGGTTTTGATCCTATGATTAGTAGGACTGAACATCCCCAAGGGAGGTACTGCGGTGGCAGAAAAAGAAGACAGAGCAATTAAATTCATTTCTCAGGTATCAATAGTTTATCTTCCAGTTTCTTCAGAATGACTAGTACCGAAGTGGGAAAGAAATTAGGAGGCCTCTAAAGTCACATCTTAAAGCACACATTTTGCGTAAATGTGGCAGGAAAATACTTAATAAATTGAGCGTACTTTACTGGTTGCTGTTGGTTTTATTTTGTATTACTAATATCATGTCATGTTTTAACAGCTTTTCAGGCAAGCTTCTATGGATACATTTTTCCATTTAATATCGAAGTCCAGACTATTATTGCCAATTCAGAGATGTAAAGAAGAGAGATAGAGAGACCTAGAAAGGTCAAATAATTATCCCAAAGTCAAGCACACATTCAGTGGTGGATTCAGCAACACAAAATGTCTCATATGTAAGATTACCTATTTTAATTTTACTGCTTATATATTTTTTAACCTTTTATTTGAAATAATAGTAGACTCAGCAAAGTTGCACAAATAGCATGTAGCATTTTCTAACAATGGGCTACATATCACTTCAAAGTTCATATGTATAGGGTTGCTTCCCAAGATGGAGGATTCAGGCCATGGGCCTTTGAGATGTGGGGGCAGTAGGAACCCACAAGTCTTAGTGAGCTGTTTCTTCAAAGGAGATCATGTTTATCTCCACCTGTATCACTGTTTCGTGGTTCAAGATGTCAACACTCCAGTCATAACAAGCCACCCACCTGATCCTCTCACCAAAGCTGAGCTGATGTCTTCACTGTGCCTCTGAGGTTCCCAAACTGCAAGCTGGGTAAGCTCTTTCTCTGTATGAGTTAGTTGCCTTGGGCATTTCGTTGTAGTAACTCAGTGCTAACTAATATAGAGTCCCATGGGCTCTTTACTTCGTATCCTCAAGTGGCAACAACTTATTTATTATTGATATTATATTCAAACTAGGAAGCTGACACTAGTGTTATACTATGAGACAACATTTAGTTGCTCTTAGTTTTTTATTCATTCATATTGATATAATCACAAGTAAACCATTACTACATTCTAGTTTGTGAATCAGCCTAGTATAAGAGGAAAATTAGAATTTACAAATAAAGTCCTGCCATAAGAATACAGTAAATATTGAAAATAAATTTTAATGTAAGTGCAATTGCAGAATTTAAAGGAAAGCAAGACAGTCTTAGAAAGTTATGATTATCTGACATTAAATAAAAGTAGTCACATCACGGATCCAATTTTCTCTTAAGAGCAAGTGTTCAGTGCATTCTTCAATATCAAGTGGATAGTGCCCAGATCATTTTAGCTCCAAGTTATAAAGTTCAGGAGAGAACTGTAAAAATCAATCAAAATGAGAAGATAGTAAAATGGAAGATGTATAAACAGCTTTACGGTTTTTGAGTAGGTTTCCTGAATCATGCGTGAGTGGATAGCAAACGCTTATAAGCTTTGCACCCCATGGCAGAAGCATTGGAATGGTTTAAAGGAGGGCAGAATTTCTACTTTTCCCTCTTCCAACAACCTCAACTATAGGAATAACCATTACAAAATTTTCCTAGAATGTAAGAATAGCGCTATTCATTTGGTCTAAAAAATGGCTTCTATGTGAATATATCTTGGTATTTAAAAAATAACCTTCAGATCATAAGAGAACAAATAAGTGTACAAGTATTGTATACTTGAACCACTTCTAAATAGTTGCTATAGGGTTTCTACTATTTATAGGCAGATCCCTACTAGTCAGTGGGTAATTTTTTAAAGAAGCATTTTCAAATAAATTGGCCCATAATAATAGCACTCATAGGAAATTAGATGGTTTATAAAGCACTTCTCTTTCACTGGGAATTTTATGAAGGATTAAGTGGATGTGTAGAGGGGTGAAGGTTGACTATATCATCATCAATAAGGCTTAACAAGCCGCTAGTGCTTTATCCTTACAAGGCAAAAAGTCAAAAGGAATTCAAGAAGGTGGGTTGTTTGTGGACAACATAATCTATCAGGTGATTATTTTCAGCATTAAGTCCCCTCCCTGCATAGATATTTGATGTTTCTGAACTGAATCCTTTTCTCCTTTCTTTGTTTTTTTCTTCTGTACTTTTCCTTCCCTCTGTTTGTCATCCTGCCCCCAATAAAAATTATTTCACTCACTGTTCTGGTAACTCTACTACTTCAATGTATTCATTTTTTCCTGTTGGTTATGTAGGTAGTTTACAAAAGCAGCATATGATTTTAGTATCCAATACAATGTTTGGCATGTATATTTTTAAGCCCTGTGAAGGAGTTGATTCTAGAAAAAAAAAAAAAAAAAAAAAAAAAAAAGCAAGGATCTGTAGGCCCACATGAATGTCACCTATCTTGTTGGAATATGGATTCCAAGGCATAATGGTTCTTCCTAGAATGCAGTGCAGGGGCAGGAGTGGGCTGGGTTTCCCATCTGAGTTTCCTACAACTTAATTCAGTACCTTCAAATCTCCATTGGTCTCCTGTTTATTGAAGAATATTTTTCGGTAATAATATCATATATTATAGTAATATCATATAGTATGACCATTGGAATGATTTCATAAGTGTGAGTTCTAGTCCTAATGGGCCACTTCTTATTCTCTGTGACCATGGTCCAGTTTTCTTAGCTGTGAAATGTATTCAGTGATGTGCTTATCATAGTATTGTTGCAAAGACTGAATAATATGACACATAGCATGGTTTACCAGAGAACATCAAACAATGTAGAAGCACTACATTTTAACAAGTACTATTTCTTTCAGCTTTGCACTTTTTTTTTTTTTAATGTCCTCTGGGAATTTTATTTTCCTTCATGTTTTCTTCAGCCATTCTCAGTTTGACATTTAATGAAAGCTTTCTATGTTTCTATAACTTAGTACATATAAGTAATTTTACATAACTACTCTAAGTGTTATATCAGACTTTCAAGGTGCTATGCCAATGTGAAAAATAAGCAATAATGTATGAACAGGAAATAATCTCCAGGAGTATCATTTTAACTGAGAACCCAACTTCAGAAGAACTTTGTTAGCCAACAAAATCTGCCTAACACCATTATATTATCTCCAGAGTCTACTATTTGCTCTTACACCTTGTGTACCTATTACAGCAGTTCTTACGCCTTGTTGCATCCACTAAGTATTTGCAGATTCCTAATTGAAATAGTTTGATTTTAAGTCCCTACTCTAGACCAATTAATTGAGATCTCTGAGGAAGAAACATAGTATTTTTAATGACGGTTTAATCAATTCTAACAGAAAAATCAATGTATTTAAAATGTTAATTGGAATAAATTGGTTGCTATCCTTTGGCCAAGATTTGCCCATTATGGGTTCAGATGTTGTAAGTTCTGTCATCACAGTGGCAACATGAGAAGCAGTGTGACTTTTACAAGATAGAGCTTCATGGAAGATTCTTAGGTAGTTAAAATCCAACATTTTCAAAAAACTAAGTTAGCTCTCATGGTCTTTGTATCATTATTATTATTTTATTTTTTGGAGAAATTTTACATTCATTAAAAGCATCAAAGATAAGAAAAGAAGTATGTTTTTCAGAGTAAATGTGGGCTACTTAAAGGTGGCAAATGAGGTAAAGAAGTAACTTATGCATAGTGCAGAGGGGGCCAATCAATACACAATGGCTGTATAGTTAATGGCGGCCATCTTTGTATCCTCCATATTGACATCACACCGAGGTTATCGTCACAAAATCCTGTTTAGTTTCATTCCAGACAATCTTAAGACAGAATTTCTCTAACCAGTTCCCATTGTAGTACTTGCGCATATGTCTTGATCTATTTTATTTATTTTTTTCCTTGATCTCTGTGGTTAACAGGTCACACCCACTTTCCCAAGCAACTGGAGCACCATAAAATTCTCTCATTTTCCCCTATAATTTTTCCCTCTATAATAGGGTATAGACTCCCGTTATTCTTTATAGGTTATAGAGGTCTCTGTCTTCAAATAACAGCTTCTGTTTGAAAGGGACATTGGTCCTACCTCATGGAGATTGGTGCTGTTGAACTACATTGGGATGTTGTAACGCATTGACTTGGCTGAGGAAAACATGTCAGAAGCCAATGAGAAGAGAGTACATGCTGTGATAAACTGTTCATCTCCCTGTTCAAACGAGAAAGCTTGGTGAATTTGTGTGAAGGGTCATGGGGTTTATTTGGTATTACATTCTGAACCCAGAAATAGACAAGTTTTAATGTTAGCATGGGGATGTGCAGCCCAAATATGAAAAGAAGTAAGTCAAATTGTTTCCCTGTCTGTGTTAAAGGTGGACTGTGACTTTCACACTTCCTGGGAAGTAGAAAACGTGGCGAAGAGGGACATTAAAGAAATTGTCAAAAGCCTGCAAGTCATAGTCCTAGCAAGGTTAGCCACATCTAATGAAAGGCAGGTGTTGCAACACAATGTGTCCATTTAAACTGTGGTGAATTAGACGTCATTTGTGAGCCCACTTATCTGGAGCCAAAGTAGTACTGGAGTCGTGACTTTGGAAGAGAAGCCTCAGATCTTCCAGAAATTAACAGGAGTAGTTTGCTTCTTTGGTTTGTTCTTTTTCTTCAGACAGTTTAGTTGGGACTGGATTTGTCTTGCAAAATGAATCTGTCATCTCTCTGTGTCTGTCTGTCTGTCTGTCTGTCTGTCTGTCAGTCATCTCCGCTGTCTTTCATGTAGCTGAAGTAGGAATAATTGCTGAAAAAGAAGTCCTGCATTTTGGTTTTAATGAGTCTATGGGATTCCTTCTTTCCAAATTTTATAGAGCACCCTGCCTGTAGGTGGCTGGAAGCTGGTGACTCTGTACCATGTAGTTGGATAGGATGTTGTACTCAGCTGAAACTAATAAAATACCGTATCTTGTAGTCCTTGGGTCTACTCCCATATCGAAAGACAAATTCATCCATATCACATCTCAAATGGATGTATACTTAGGTCATTTTGGGAAGTGTTTGACTCATGAGAGTTATTGACTCATCTTCTTCAATCAAAGCCAAGACTAAATAATTTCTGTGATGCTTTGCTACAGTTTAACATTAGAGTCTGGTTACTTCTATCAACCTTTCAAGAGGACCGAGCTCTGCACGCAGAATAAAGATGATGCTTTATTGATAAAACCTTTACTATCTTCTAGGTTATTTGAGAAGCAATAAAAGATCCACTGTCATGCTGAAGAGAATGACGCAGTCTAATCTAGAGAATGATTTCTTTTTCATTATTATTTTTCTACGTTTCATTATTTTTAATAAGAAATAACAATGTGACAGTTTGACAACACATTAGTAATATATTCCCAATAATTGATACAATGCATATCATTGTGCTCCTAGTAGTTATTCAGAGCACAGGATGCAGGCATAATAATTTTTCTCATCATTATTGATACAAAATTTTCTTCTCCTTGAAGTAAGAGAAAGTAGTTGTATACATAGTCCAATATTCCATAAACATAGTGGGTTGTTGGCAGAACTGGCAATATCAGAAGCTGTTGATTTAAGCCTTTTACAGCTCAGAATACCAATCTAGCTTACTTTTTATGCCTCATGGCTAATCTTTTCTGCTGGGTGTTTAAGGCCAAGTTAAAGCAAGACTTGTGTAACATAACATATAACTTTGAAGAGCACCTGACTACTCTCCTCACCTCTCTGTCAGCTTTTTTATTTTCCAAAGATACTTTAGACATATCTCATTGGTACTGCTTGCAACAAGTGACAGAAGTCTGTGTGAGAAGGCAGTTTCCAGTTTTCCTAGTAAATCTCTTCCCAGTTAAGGAGTATGACAATTTGGGAAAATTAAACCCTCATGGGTGAACATTAGACATTCAAATTGATAAGTCAAAGCAAAAGTATGGCTGTGTATCTATAACATAATTTCCCAGAGAAGAACGTAAAAACAGAATAAATCACAGGAATTAAAACTACCGATCCATGACATCTAGGGCCACTCAGGGTTTCTCACAGAAGATGCAGATGTTTGGGGACAGAGACATTGCAGATTGTACTGGGTTCCTTCAGGCCTGTTCATCAGAGTGGGAGTGAAAGCTTGTGGCTAACCTAGCTCCTGTCTGGGACTAGGGACATTCAATCCTATTGCCACAAGTCAGGGACATCAGCCACTTGACTTACAGAGCAGAGCCTCAGTGGTGGTATGGTACGGTCAGGTGCCCAGTGACCAGTTTCCTTAATTTAATACTGAAATTTTTACCTTGATTGACCTTGGGTTTTCCTTTATGTGTCTGAGGTGTGCTTAATTCATTGTGTGCTATGATTTAAAAAAAAAAAAAAAATATATATATATATATATATATATATATATATATATATGGAACAAGGTCTCGCTATACAGTTTGGACTTGTAATGATCCTTCTGTCTCAGTTTCTGCATTGTTGGGCTTACAGGCATGAACCACCACACCCAGTTTTGGTGGCCAGCTCCATGCCTGGGGCTGACAAGAAATGTGGTATCAAGGATCAAATCTGGATCCTTGGGCTTGGCAGGCAGGCGCTTAGACTAGTGAGCTATATCTCCAGCCTTATGCAATGATATATATCTATATCTATATCTATATCTATAGATATATAGATATAGATATAGATATATATAGATATAGATATATATAGATAGATATAGATAGATAGATATAGATATAGATAGATATAGATACAGATATATTTATTTATTTTTTTTTTTGCTTGGCCCTCTGATGTATCCTCATCTTGATTCTGTTTGTTTATACAAGGCAATGACACACAATAAATATCTTCTAAAGAATCCTGAGGAGCCTAAAATTGAAGCCAGACAGGAATTTTGATCGTGACTTTTAGGGTGGGAGGTGGAAGGAAATGTCAGCAGGGTGCTGTGAGCAGCCTCTTCTACCCCACCACATGGGAACCGCTCTGATGACCTCATACTATGCATCTCCAACTCCTACATGCAGGCCCTCACTTTTGGGGGAGCACCTTCAGACAACAGCAACCTTTCCAGTGACTGCTTGACACAGAAGTGCTTTTGATTTTGTACTCACAATTCTGCTGTTTTCCTTAGCGATCAAGTTTCCTGAGGGATATTAGGAGTCCTTGCCCACTTTATTAGGAACAAATTTCTTAATATGCCTACTTTGGATTTTGTGTGAAACTCTGATAGTATCAGCCAAGTTCGTTGATACACATACTTTTGACTTAACTTTCAGGCAGTGGCTTTCTTCTCATCAAGGTACTGATCCTCTGAACGTTGGAAGGAAAATGCAGCACAAGCAATGCCTAAAGGTCCAGTCATATTGCAAATTCTCAATGAATATTGGTTGCAACCTTCTTTTATAGTAACTTCAGCTGTCCTTTAGCTTATTTTAGTTAAAAGGCAACAATAAGATTCACTAAAAAGAACAAGTCCTACACTGTGAAAATAATTTAGTCACTTTACAGAACAGTTAACTCATGCATAAATATATACATATATGTATATCACCATATGTTTAACGATGTATGCATTTATAATTTTGTGTATATATAATGCCATAATTTATTCATAAGTGTTGTTCCACATATTGATGGCAACCATAAGAATAATACAGTTATAAACACATGATCTTAACTAGAAATCTCTTCTCACTGGGGCATCTCTAAACTTCAGATAGTGGGGTGTTTGTAAGTTGCAGATGGAGATTACTATATCACTATATACATAGAAGAAAACTGAAATGCTATCTACAAGTGAGCTGGTTTGAACAACTCTCTATGCTAGAGTTCCAGCTGTTATTCTTAAATATGGTGTACATTTCACCCACTTTCTCTGTGATGTGTTTTATTTTCTGTGGATATGATGTAGTTATTTATCTACCTAAATTTGTGAGATTTACACAGCATAGCACTTTGCAAACTTCACATTATTCAGAAAATGGTAAATAATATATTATGGGGTGAATTTATTTTATTTTATTCATTGTTTTTTCTTGTTTCAGAACTTTTGTTTGTTTGCTTATTTATTTTTATTGCCGGCTCAGCCTGCCCTGAGGGCAGGGCTGGAACAGCATGTGGTGCCAGGGATCGAACCGCGGTCCCTGCAGCCACCCAAGTTTTCCTAAGCAGGCACTTTAGACCACTGAGCCATCCTGCTGGGCCCCTATGTGGTGAATTTTGTGTCTCAAAAATTCCTACATTTTATTTCTAACCACAAGATTTGAGTGTGTGACCATGTTTAGAGTCAAGGTCTTCAAGGATGATTAAGTTAGAATGAGACCGTGGGAATGCCTCATTCAAGCTGACCCATATCCTCACCAAAGGAAAGCCGATGCTCACAGAGGAGACACCAGGAGTAAAAGGATAAAATGGAAACAAACAAGAGGAAAAAGCCATCTGCCAAACAAAGAAGGGCAACCTCAAAGCCAGTCAGCCCGTCAAGGGCTCATCCCAGTGTCCTCCACAACTGTGAACAGGAAGTACAATTTTATTGTTTAATATGAGTCTGTTGTATTTTGTCAAGGTATTACCAGCAAAGGAAAGAGGGTGATGGAGGTGAAGGAGGTTAAAAAGTAACTATTTTTTTTTTCAGAGCCAGGGATTGAACTCAGGCCCTTGTGCTTACCAGACAAGCACTTACTCTAATGTGCTATAGCACCAGAACCCCTAAAAATTTCTTTTACAATTGCTTTTCTGATAAGCCCTCCTATTTCTTTTATTCTATGATAGACACTGAATGAAGTAAATCTCACTTCTTTCTCTGACATTTTCTGTGTTATATGAAAACAATCTTACTCATAGATATTTGAATAGTTAATTCAGTAATTCTAGAAAGAACATCTTTAAGCTTTCACTGGTTATATATATATATATATATATATATATATATATATATATATATGATTGATTTTAATATCTTTTTTCTATTTTATCTTATTTTGCTTTATTTTATTTACTTTAGCATTTTCTTTTTCAGGGCTGGGCATCAGGCCAGGGCTCTGTGCCTATGGTGAAGAACTACTTCTAGGCAGTGTTCCAGCCCCAATTCTTCAGGCAGCCTTCCTGGGCCTGTAATCTGAGATGCTCTTCTCTCCCTCTTCTGCTCCCTTGCTCCTTATTTCTTCATTTCCATGCTTTGAGTCCTGCCTGGTCACAGTGAAGCTGATTTACGGGAAAGAGAAGCATTCCAAGGTCCCTTCACTTAGAAGCTCCTTTGCTCCTTTCTTTTTTTTTTTTTTTGTATTTTATTTTTTTTTCAATTTTTTTTTATTGTTTAAATTTAACAATGGTTATATTACATATTTTATCATCAGATCAGTTTAGATTAATACATACAGGTATATAAGATTGATCAAACAATTAAACATTAACCTTTCTAAATCCACATTACTTTTTTTTTTCTTTTCCCCATTCTTTTCTTTGAAAGTTGACATATTGCATATTGTCCTCACAATCATTCTACAGAGTGCCATGTGTGGGCATGACCCACCTCCCTATTGATGTTGCATAGAAAAAAGAAAGAAAAAAAAAGGAAAGAATATACTTCTCTTTGGACTAAGAGGAAGCAGATACATACACAGTCAAAGGCTTTGCAATTGCACTGTGCCACCAGTGAAGCTTGTGATGTTGGAGGCTATTGAATCTAAGCCTCCTAAAGCTCATCTCACCAATCTAGCTCTGCGTTCCATGCATTGTAATTAAGGATTTTTTTTTTTCTTGCTGGGTGGTCAAGGGCAAGTCGAAGCAAGACCTGTATAACTAAACATTCATTTTTTTTTTAATCTTCCAGGGTCAAATCCCCTCAGGATTAAATGTGAGACCATAGACAGTACTTTGTAGAACTGTTGTTAGTGTCAGCCTTCGGGATGAGTCACGGCCATTGCTTGGCCATTTTGCACAGATATCGCTATGGTATGAAGTTTCCAGTTCTTCTGGGAAAATTCCCAGTAGGGGGATAGCTGGATTGAACGGAACTTCCAATTCTAGTTTTGTAAGGATCCTCCACACTGCTTTCCATAATGGTTGCACCAATCTGCATTCCCACCAGCAGTGGAGAAGGGTTCCTTTTTCCCCACAGCCTCTCCAGCATTTGTTGCC